>JBCJKH010028351.1:0-27500 GCA_039877255.1 Loriculus beryllinus | reverse complement strand
GCAAAGCAGCCAAGGACTGGATGATACTTGAGGAGCAACTTTTCTATGAAAGGGGCCCATGGAGAGATGCATCACGATCGTTAGAGCCACGATGGATTCTTGATTGTTATGAAGGGCCTTCACGAATGAGGAGGAGGATTCAACTTGTAAACACCCAAGCAACAAGGAAGCGAATGAAGAGTGAGGTAGAAAGCATTTGCAGGAGACACATAATTTCTGTAGCAGTCGCTAGTGACCTTTTTCCTCTGGTTCTCACCATCTCTGGTTGTCTATTGACTTGTCAATATGCTATGACATGCATAGAGAACCTACTGAACAGGTCTGGTTTTCAGAGACTAAGAGGGGCTGGAACGTGTTAGCAGCCACAGAATTATTTTTCCTCCTTTCTGTTATAAGATCTCCCCAGACAGATGAAAGCATAACCCAAGCATACTTTCTGGCTTCTAATCTCATGGACATAGCACTTCCTAATGTATGCAACAGAGTCCAGCTAGAAGAGTGTACAGTACTGTTAGTCTTATGTTTCTTAGGGATAATCAAAAAGGGAATTAGAGTGGTTTGAACTAAGCATTGAAATGTATATGTGGGGTATTTACTACTGTCTGTCTGTTGAGTATCTAAGTGCCAAATCCTACCAACCTAGCAAATGCTTAAGCATTTTAATATTATCCAAAAGTTCCCATATCTAGCACATTTCCAGCTTTCATGTGAAGCTTGAATTCTGGCAGGTTTTTATACGGTCTTCTTTGAAAAGGCAATATTCCTTTTGCCTAACTGTTGACATTTGTTCCTACATTTGATTGTTCCTTTGGGTCTTTCAAATAAGTTTATTTGAATTTCCAAGGCATATATTTGCAACACAGTTCCAAATCTGTGTTTTTCTCTGCAACAAGGTTCTGAATTATGTTTACCTTTCTGCATATTGCACTCTAGTCATACCTAATCTCTTTTCAGGTTCTCATAGGAAACAGAAATGAAACAACCTCCTCTGCTGAAGTGAATCCAGGTAATGTTTTAGGGCTAAAATCACATCATCAAAAGGGTAGACACAGAAAAAGAGAATTAGAGTTAGCGTATGGAATTCTAGGTCAGAATTTCATCTCATGAAAAAAACCCTATTGTCAGTTCTCTGTACTAAAATGTCACTGTAACATCAGGGGAAAAAAACATGCCATTGTTATAGGTGGTGTACAAACCATCTTCAAAATTTGTTGCTCTCTTGTTGCCACCAGAAAGATCTCAAAGCAAAAAAGCTATCTTGAAGTGGAAGTGTTGAGCATTCTTGGCCACTTGGAAAGCTTCCAGCTGCTTAAACTCAGAAGGAAAAGTATAGACTTTCCCTCTGGTTGTAGTAGACACTCCAGTTCTATCTCTGAAACAGCATATAAAACCAGGCGATAGATGGCTCAGAGAAGTGGCAATAGGAAATGTAACTTTCCAAGAATGTGGAGAAAAAGGAGGAGAGTGGAAGGAAATCATCAAGAATATTAATATGCCAAATTGTTATTTCGCATTCAAAGGAGAAGCAGATTTTTCAAAATACGATCATTACATCAACACTTCTTTTTCCAAGGACATGTTTTCTGTTACACAAGACATTAAAAGAGGATATCTTGGAGTGAAATATGGTACAGAAGTCAATAGTTAATGGGGGGGACCCTAACATTGAGAAAGAACTGTAGTTTGAGAGTGTTAGCCAGGTCCAAGGCTGTGGATTTCAGACACCTTTATGGATGCTTTATGTCAAGCTTCTATTGTGTGTAGTGTAGAGTGTTGGAAATAGGCAGTGTTGTTGTGTGCTTTTTATTGTGATAGGGCCTACCAAATAAGTGAGAATAGAGCTCATTGTTCAGCAAGACTGAAGTACTATGTAGTTTCTGCGTGAAATTAATTACACTCTATCCTGACAGGAAGGCTGATTATGCCTTCCTTAACTGTGTGCACCACATAAAGCTGCAAAACCTGGGTCACAGCTTGGGGAAGATATGAGTGGATTGTCTCTCCTCAGGTTCTATTCAGATCCTGCTCAGTGCATGTTCTCAAAAGACTACGATTTTAAGTTTCTCTTAATTTTTTAATCATCAGTGACTATAGGAATTCAGGTTGAATTATGACTGATTGCAGCTAAATGGTTTTAGTTCCCTGAGCTAAGCATCCTTCCTTAGCAGTCACAGATTCTGCTTCTTTCTTGCCTGTTTGTTTTTTTAGAAAAATAATACTGTTTCCCAAGGTAGAACAGATTGACTTAAAGTCTAAATTGCAAATGCTTTTGGTGTCATCCTGCTGCCACTAAAACTGCAATCTCTTTTATACTGATATAGGAGAGCTGACATTAAATGGAGCAGAAAGGGAGATGGATAAGAAGGGATTGGATTGCAACCAGCTAACGTTCTTCCCTGCTCTACATGAAAGTTTCCATTCAGAAGACTTCTTGGAACTGTGTGTGGAGAGACAAATTATATTGCAGGAGTTTGCAGAGAGTGAAAAGGTAAGAAATATGAACTAGAAAATTTTCTCTGGAGAGATGGCATTTTAGAGGGTGAATTGAATGCGGAGGCCTACCTGTTCCTTTCAGGTTGGGGTTCAGGTTTATTTAGGCTAGGGTAAGCATCATCACTGTTTCCTAAAAGCAATCACAACAACTCCTATATGGATGTATTGTTGAAAAGTACTTAACATTAACTCTTTGAAGTAACAGAAAAAAATCTTGGCATGTGACCAAAGTGTTCTTATAGCTACGAGGAAGTATTATTTGAATTTGCCTAAAACATGGCAGATTATGAGATTGAGAATTCATGTTCTGCTTCCCTACCCTTACTCATGCTCAGAGCAGTGCTTGGATCAAATTTATTTTTTCATTTGTTGCCTCTAGAAAAGTATGCCAATTTGTATAGGCTGCTAGTTCAGTGCTGTTTAAATATCTTCCTGCTGAATGCCAGAAAATATTTTCTTCCTCTCTTCATATGGCTTTTTCTTCTTTGCTCCCCCATGAATACTGGAAAGATCTGATTTTTAGCAGTGTACCTGTTTTATCCAGTAGCATCATTAGCCCAAGGGTCAGCATCCCAAAGTAGAAGCTGAGGGTCAGACTTGAAGTATTTAAACTCAGCCATCACAGTGCTGTGACAGTCATACATATAGAAATAATTATTTTATTTTTATGTCTCAATGCCATTGCTAAATTTTCTTAATGTTTTGCTAATGTCCAGGGGGTCACATTCGTGTTCTCTAATATGAAGGCTTTATCCTGCTATTAGAGCTGTTGGTACACTGTTTGTCTATATAATTAATTTCCCTGCCCCTCCCCCTTTTTTCTCCTCACTCCCTTCTCTCCAGCAGAAGAAGACAGGCATGAAAATGTAAGGCATGTTTTCCATGCACTGATCTCATTTTGAGCCTTAAGGCTGTCTGTCTCTTCTCCATGTAACTCCACAGGAAGCCATCAGAAACGCCAGGCATGGTTTTTTCCAGCAGCAGTCACCGTGTTGCCGAGCTGACAGAAGTATTAAAAAAGGCGGTAGGGGGTGACATTAGCTGTCCTGCGCTCACTTAGTGCGCTGCGGTCCTGCCTCGTAAATGGCTGCCTCGTGGGCTGTTTGCACTTTAAGCAGGCAACTGGAACCATCTTACCTACTACACTACACAGGAAAGTCATTGTGATGCTTTGGCAGATACTAGATTAATTTCTGGAACACAAGGGTAGCCCTTGTCTGGGAAGTGATAGTTGTTTTATAATGTTACCTAGTACTTTTTTTTTGCATTGCTATTAAACAGACACTTTTGTACATATTTAGATACATGGTATAGCTTTTTTGCTGAAGCAGTAGATCAAATGTCATTGACATTGTTGGTTCAGAGTCTACTCCTCAGCAAATGAAATAAGAATATACAGGTGCAGGTGGGGTATTCTTATTGCTAATATCATCTAATCTTTTGATTTATCTTAATTGAAAAATAAAACAGAAAACATTTCTAGGCATTCCTGTGAAAATAAGTATAAGTATTCAAACAATATGAGTTTACCACTTGGACTGCAAGAGAAAGAGACTATACAGGAAAAAGCAAATGGATATAGTTTGAGTATATCCAATGATATCCAAAGGATGCTACTGAGTGGTTAGTCCCTGAGAGAGTGGGGACTAGTCATATGAGAGAGAAGCCATGCTCTGCATGTTTGAACATCACCCAGACCGTGCAAAAGAGGCCTTTAAATGTGTCCTAATTTTACTGTCCCAGTTTAAAAGCAATACCTACCCATAGACTAATGCATTTCCCAGATTTCAAAGTCAAGCACCCTGAATTTAGAATATGCCAGAAATCAATAAATTAATGCCAGATCTGTGCAATTACAGTACTCAATGTCATTCACTTGCTGATTTTATTGTAATACTATACATTCTGCTTTACCAGTACAAAGAGTGGAAGGTATGTATATCCAAATCCACACCTTCAAAGTAGTATTTAGTTATATTAACCATAAATCTGTCTCTTCCAGTCGGGATCTTTGTAATATATATAACTGTAGCTTCTGTGTTTTGCAGCTAGCAGGAATGCTATAGACTCCAGCCATCTTCCTTACACAGAGTTAATGTATCACTAAAACATGTCCCTCCTGAGCAAACTCTATGAAAACATAGCAGTTATTCCTGTAGTTACATAGTAACATAATGCATATGCAAAGGGGCTGAATTCAGGCTGACATCTGAGGATATGATTTTGCAATCATAATTATACTTTTTTAAATTGTGTGTCGTTCACAAAGCTTAAAAACGAAAGCCTCTATCAGATCTCCCAGGAGTAACAGACTAACGGCAGAGATGGAGGCTCAGGGCAGTTGCTTGCAGACTAGAGGAGAATGGTGGGCCTGTAGCTGAGATATTTTGTTGCTTCGCCTCCTCCCATACAGATGGGTCCAGCAGAGACCACTTGTGAAAGCTGGACGAGAGGACTCTTCATGGTATGCCTGGGACAAATGTGACTTTGACCTCAAAGCTGGGAATTGAGTCATGTCATTGCTGAATGTTTGGAACTGGTGTTGTAGTTACAGTAAAGTGGTATCTATGGTATTATGCTCAAAGCACAAGGAGGTGGTTTTATTTCTGCACACAAGTTAATGCATCAGGATATATTAGACTGCAGGTGCAGATTTACAGATTGTTTCTGTTAGGGCTTTCACTTCAGAAGTTACTGAGCTGTCATACTCTGGTTGCTTGGTTATAGTTTTTGCTGAGAAGTCATTGAAGTTATAGTATGTGAAGATTATATTTTGCATTTATCTTTAGTGTACTGAGACTGCACACACCATATGCATGGAAGGGGATGTTACACAACATGTGTTGCTGCTGAATTTTGCAAGAGAAATGCAAATAGGATCCTGTCCTAGCCTAATCTATCAACATGGCAACTAAAAGCAGAGCCAGCTCCTTAAATAACCCTAGTTTAACAGCAGAGACAGGGAGATTGGATTTCCAACCCTAACTATTCTATGATTCTATATCTGCAATCTGAGCCCCCAAGTGCGAGATTATCTCCCTGGTCTTTACAAGCCTAAAGAAGTCCTGCCAGGATGTTAGTGTGTGGTTAGCATGTACTAGATGAAGAAAGTGTTGGAAGGATTGGGGAATGGTTTTGGTGTAGAAATTCTGAATTTTGGAAAAAAGTAAACCTCTGTTTGCCAGCAAGTCATTCAAGACTAAGAAATCCAAGCAGCTGGGGTAGTGAATCTGCCTAGCAGAAATCTGAGCACAATTCCTTTCCTTGAAAGAGGGGCTGGAGTGATCACAGGACATGCCAGGATCAATAATAGAAGGGACTAGCATAAATCGGAGGGAGTGGGATCCATGACTGGGAGAAAGTAGCTGATTAAAGAACAGGCTCAATTGAAAGAGGGAGCAGCTGTAAAGTTCTACATTTAGGACTGGAAGAAGGGTGTAAGGGGTCTGCATTCACTTGGTGGAGCCAGTGTTCTTAGGAGCATTGGCACCTCCCTCTGCACTTCTCAGGAAGTGAAATGCAGAGCACCAAAGCAAGCTGTTTTCATGGGAGCGCTCTTACACTTCATCTCAGCGTGAGGATGTAGCAGTACAGAGCATTACACATGCTGATGTGTAGTAGGAACAGAGCCTAGTGATGTGGTCAAGGCAAAGAACTTGGAAGCCAGGTCCTTGTTACAAGCCGTTTCACTTTTCTGTGTCTTAATTTGTCATCTTCCCTCCCTGCTGCAGGAGCAGAGATTGTGATGGCTACTCCACAGCAGGAAGGAGTGTTAAGCAGTAGTAGGGGTTTTCAGTGTGAAACTCTGCCTGTGTTCAGATGGGAGCATATGAAGAAGGATGTAGTGTAGCAGATGATTACTCCTCTGACTTGCTCTAGCTGGGTTCCTGCTATAGTAGAGAAGATACTGGGAGCCCCTTCCCCAGCCTGTGCACCTCCACCCCTACTACAGCTCAGTGAACATCTTTGCTAGGAAATGCAAAGGACAGGGTCTGACTCATGCTCTAAGTGTCTCAGAAAACACAAACCAGAGCATCTTTAGCCATATCTCTGCTCTTCTGGATGTGCTCCTTCAACACACTACTTTGTTCCATAGATATACTTCCTAGTATTCTCCCTTCATATCTGCATCTGGGTTGGTTTTGAGTTTTTTTGTTTGGGGTTTTTTTTTTTTTTTTGTTGTTGTCTTTTTTTTTGTTTGTTTGTTTGTTTAGTTTTGTTTCATTTGGGGGTTTTTTGCTGTTGTTTTTCTGTCTTTTTTTTTTTTTTTTTTTTTTTGGAGGGGGTGTGGGTGTTGTTTTTTTAAGTGTTCTCCTTAATGAAAAATGTCTTTCAATTGTAAGGTTGTAGCTGCTCCCTGGATTTCTTCAGGGCTCTCAAAAACCCAGGGCCCTGACTGCCACCTCAAGCAAGCACAGCTGATTCCCTAGCACTTGCTTTCTGTAGAATGTAGCAAGGAAAGGAGCAGGCAGACTTTGCTGTGGTTCTTCTCTAGAGAGTCATAGGAGCAGTGGTAAGGGCATGAACTTGTGTGAGCTGAACTAAGGGGAAATTTAAAGGATTGTGTTAGTTTTTGGCAGCATTTTTTTTTTTTTTTTTTGAGAGGAGCCTGAAGTGAGACAGAGATGTCTTGGTGTGCAAGGGGTATGAGCACAATGCAATTGGAACTGTCGTCCAGATGCTATCATCAGCTAAGGGGTGCCAGCCTCTCAGGCTCCTGATGGGCTGGGACAGATGTCAGCTTTCATTACAGAAAGCAAGCACAGAGAGCAGTCCTAGTGCCCACAACCATGTACAAGACAAGAACCACCTTCTGCCACCCTCTTTTCTCACAGATATCTGATATTCTTTCCTTGCAATATTTGGGAAGTTGTTAAAACCTGAGAAGTGCCCACAGAAACACCTCCTACATGGGGTTTTTGCTCCAGTGAAGTAAGAGAGGGAGGGTGAGTAGAGGCTATCTGCAATAAAAGGGATGTGTCCTGGGTCTTCTAAAGCAAAGCTGTAACCAAGGATTGCTTTCTAGTGATTGCAATTGGCTTCACTTAAGTATAAGCAGAAGAAATATGATCTCATGTTTGTAACATTTCAAATGTGACAAAACTTGAGCCTAGAGCCCCCACCACTAAAGACTAGGTCAAGCAGATTTAATTTCCTTTGATCACTGAGCAGCTGGTAAGAGTGAAGCAACCTGTCATGTATCCTTAAGTTGTGATTTATGAGACTTGTGTGTGACGGTTTCAAAGTAAGATGAGACTTAAACATCAACCAAACCAACAATCATTGCACGGAAGGTCTTGAGAGTAGCACAAGAGAGGAGGTGGGACTGTATTGCTTCTGCCGTGATAACACATATTTGCTTCCCTAGCAAAAGTTGTGAAAGCAATGTATTTGATTTCATCTACTCATAGTAATTTTAAACTCTGTGGTCCTAAATAACGTTAACCCTCCTTTATGGACAAGTTTTTTGCAGCTGGTGCACCCTGGGATCCCTCAATACACCAGAGAAAGGGCAGAGAGAGTATGTAACTACAGTTTCATCTCTCTGATTCCTGATACAGTGGTACCTGAATGTCTTGCTTTTATGTGTATCATGTAAAGTTATTGTAGCTTTTGCTGAGTAAGGGGTTAGAGACAGCTATGAGTGTTTATAGAAAAACATAAGATGTGACAATGAGGAGGAAGGGGCTTTAGGAAGTTACCTAAGGCACTGGTTGTTGAGAAGGTATATGAAGATCAAGAATCACTCCTTACCTAGCTTGTTTCTTATACTCTTTCTGTAAGCTTCTACTACTAAAATGCAATATTAGATGGGCATCTGAACTGACTTGGAGTAGTCATTCTTTTGTCTTTATTCTGTAAAAATGCTATGTTTGGGAGATTTGTATGGGATGAGTAAATGTGTTCCACTGACATGGTTTTGTGACTTTAATTTCCTTGCATTGTATTTTTCCCTGGAGGGGCCATGTTAACACTACCAGAGTCTGCAGGTATAGATGGCTAATGCTGACCTTCTCCAGGGTTTTTGAAAACTGTGTGAAAACTGTTTGCATCAGGTAATTCCTTTGGAAATCTGCCTCTTTAACTCCAGAGCAGATATGCTTGTATTGCTATTTGCTTAAATGCAACTGGAACATTTACAAACATCTCTTCTGAAAAACAAGAAAGAAAAAAAACCAAAACCATGTCTTTAATTCCCACTTACATCTGAATGAACAGAGCAATCAAGAGATGCAGGGCTCTGGGCAATACCTTAGAAGGTAATTATTCAATTATTTTATGTCATGTTTGCTTCATTGATTAATGATTTTAGTGGCTGGTGGACTGGATTTTGTTCTGTTTTGACAGAAAAGGAAAGTTTTTATTTAATCTATGGTAATTTCAGGGTGCTAGGTGTTTCAATGCAGGACTAGGTACAAAATTGTTATGGTAGGGGTTCTGTAGTACACCTCTTTGTCAGATCTTTATTACTAACCTGGAATAAAATGAGCCCTGTTCTCCAAATAAGAGCAATTGACTCAACCCACAGGCCTTAGGATTTCTCCCAGTGCAGATGTATTTAATCCTATTGGGGATGATACAAAATTGAAGAACTGGATTTGGCCCTGGTGGCTGTTACTGGTTGAATAGTATAGAAGACAGTGTATTGGCGCTTGGAGTCTTAAGGTTTGAGAAAGAGTGGTACTTGCTTTGTCTCCCTCAAGGCCTGCTTAAGTGTCCTGCTCCTGCCTTAGGTGAAGTAACGAAGTGATTAGTGCCAGGCCATATTAGTGATCATGAGCAGGCCCCCTTCACAATCCATGTACCTCCCAAAACCTCTGGCACAGGAACTGGATTTGCTGAAGTGGATATCTTAGAAGTCTGCATTTCAACTTTGTGTTCATTTAGCTATTTCACACAACTGCCTGAGGTTTCAATATTCAGTTACCTTCCTTTTGGGAAGAAGAGATCTTTCTGCTATTTAATTACTTCAGGAAACCCCGTGGTTTGCTAATGCGAGCAGAATTCCCCAGCACTCTCAGCACAAGCATACACGCCTCTAACCACGTAATGGCATGCACAATCAGAGGCAATCCAGTTCAGAGACATCTGTCTACAGAGACAGGTGTTCCTTTGGGATCTGCAGGAGAAGTGATGGAAAAATGCTAGCTTCTTCTTAGAAATAATTTAGAAGGGAAAGACAAAGAGATTGAAGGGATTTTCATCAAAAATTACTCACAGAAATCTTCCATGATTGTTCGGTTTTTTGTAAACCCAGAATTAAAAAAATCTGTGCCCACAAAATGACTTAAAAATTAAACCCCTCATTTTGCTGGTAAAATAATTGCTTTCCAGTAAAAAAAAAAAAAAATAAAAAAAAATGGCAGAAACAAGATTTTATTTCAATTATTTATCAGTTTATGGTTTATGTTATGCTGGCATCCAAGACTGAAATCTTGTGTAGCAGTGCAGACCTGAATTGGCCTATGTGTATTTTGGGATGGAGGCAAGGAAGGTTGTAGACTTGATTCCAGAGCTAGTGAAGTAGCAACAAAGGCAAAAAGTGAAGAACCATGCTTGTTCTACGTATCATCGTGTAGACTTTACATGATGTAGTAGAACCAATGCTATTTCTGGGTCTTTTTTGCATACACAAAAAATAATACACAGCTTTTGTTCTTATGACGTTTGGTAGAGCTGAGATCACTGAGATCTTAAGTGTAAAACCAGACTTTGTGATACTTCTCATACTTGTCAATCAGTTCTTTCAAGAGCATTGCACTAGATTTCAGAACCAGCAAACTTCTATTGTGTAAATACCTCTCAGATCTATTCCCTCTGTATGTAGCCATTTGGTCCTTGCAGCTGGACTCAGGCTGCAAAATTCTACTCTCATATCTGGATTATATATAGTTCAGAATTGTGTTGATTTACAGGGGGAGCTTAGCAGTGAGAAGTTTTCTTAGTATATAAGGTAGTATTTCTGTTTTAAGATTGTGGGAGCATTTGTGCTTTGTTGTAGTATAAGTGTTTGAAAGGATTTTTGTAAATAGAAGGTGCTTCATCTGAGATAGGCTAATAGCCCGATGATTAGTTCCTTCCTCCTTCCCTGTGAATGTAGGAGATACTGGTTGGAAGTTTTGTTCCAAACTGGGCACAGTCAAGAGAGGTTTCTAAACTATTCCAGAATGCTTAACTGAATCTTTAAAACAACTAGAATCATAGAGTCATATATTTTGATTGGCCTTCTGTAGAAGACAGGAAGGAAAAGTTCCAGTGCAAGGAGTTTTCTGTTACCAAGATTTCAATCCACTGTATGCTGATTCAGCTGACCATGTTGAGTTAGATATTTAGTAGATATATTAGATTTTTTTCCTTATTCATTGCTCCTTTGGATCCCTTTTCAGGTTTTTTCAAGTATAGATTTCACTAGGATCAAAATAAAAGCATTTGCCTTTTCTCTATATTCTAAATATACATTTATTTATTATATGCCACTGGTTTTCTCTATGTCATTTGTTTCCTCAGTGCTCCAGCCCCCTGCCTGTATAACTGTCCATATTTTGCAAAAGTTTTGCAGTGCTAACTCCTGCAACATTTGCAAGCTTTCCATATTCTGTATTCATGTTGCTAAATATAGCTACAGAGAGATGGGGAAGGAATAGATTTACTGGGGGGAAAGAGCATCAGACCCTCGTACTACTAATAACACAGAGGCATGCACTGTCAGTCATATGATGATTTTTTGACTGCATCCCTATAGACCTCCCAGGCGAGATGACAGCTGGTTTAGTACATGAATATGTCCTTCTGCACCATTGAGTCTTGCTGTTTGCTGTCCCTGTGTCCTGTGTTACTCATCCCTGCCTTCATTACACTTACCTCCGTACTAGGTCACATTCAAGTGCTCTGTGGCAGTTGTGCAGGGGCATAGAGCATTGGAAGGAGTGCTGCTGTTTGGCAAAGAGCACTTTTACATCTGCGAGTGCTTTGTGTTATCCCCTCTAGAAGAGGTGTACTGCACACGTCACTGCTTGTCCAGGTGAGTCATTCATTCCTGCCAGGGATCTGCTCGGTTAACTTCAGTAGTGGCAGAATTTGCACAGACTTTGAGCGAATTTCAAAAGGATATTAGCACAAGAAGTTTGCCGTTCTTTCCATCTGTTCACAGAATTGTTTAACCTAACTAACACAGGTGCTTGTTCACAGGCTTTGTGAACTTTTATCTCCAACAGATGGAGATGGTGGGCAGTCTAACACACATTGCTGTTTTTCAGTTCTTTTAAAGTGTTGTTAATGTTTTTTTTCTGATTAGCTTTTATTCATATGGAACAGTCATTACAGGAGCCGTTAGCTCCATTGTCTCATAAGTTTTTTGTTTGTTTCTCCAAGACAGAATTGTAATTAATACTTGGCACACTACTACTGTCTTTGCCTCATGATTTATTGAAACTGATCAATATGGAAAATGAGTCTGTTAGACTTAGTGCTTTGCACATACTGTGTGCTCATGTGCAAAGCCCAGTGAGACAGTGAATAACTCAGTGTTTTTACTCCCCGACTGTCTGCTCTGCATCTAATTCTTATGAAGTCCAATATCAATCAATCTGATCAGGTGACTTAAGGATGAATTGAGTTTGGACTGATAAAAGCTTAGGTTCTTTTTCTAAGGGATTTCCTATAGGCTAGGCTAAAGACAGCAATAACAGTACATATACACAACTAAAGTAATAATGAGTTAACTACTTAATTATTAGATACAATTAATTGCTACTTATAATAACTGTGTGTCCATATGATGGTTGTTCTTGACCGAGGCTTTCAGGTTCTCTCACCCAGTTCCTTCTCTTGTTGACTGTCAGACTTCAGTGTGTGCAAAACATTGATGTCTGCCTACTTGCATGCACTAAAATGTTTTGAAACCTACCCTTAGCCTCCACAGGCTCTTCATTTCATTTTGTGAACTAGTACAAAATCTGCCTTCAGTATTTAGCTTTGTTTTCAATTCATGTATGCCCCAGTTGATATTGCTATCTTAGTATTTTTATTCATTTTTAGGGATTATTTGGATGTTCATTAGGGTTCTCCTGATTTTTTGTTTGTTTGTTTCAAATTAATTTTTATTTCTTTATGTTTTTCACTTCCAGCATCAGTGATCCATTTATTTTCAACTTATGTCATAAAGATCATCCTGTGGGAGACCAGATGTGTTCTCGTTATTCATATCATGATATAAAAGAGATTCATTTGATGCGCTTTCTTCTGCAGGTAGGAGCTAACACTAATGGAATTAACACCTCAGTCATTTGAGGGAATGCTGCAGGAGGAGTAACAACTTGTGACTGAAAACTTCTTGCATGATTTTTACTAAGACTGCTGAGATTTCTTTGCTTGAGTCCCAAAATGCTTTTGCTCCCATCATTGCTTCATTAGCCTTTGGTAATACAAACTCCTGCCTCTATTCACCAGGGTGTTTAAGCACCCTCACTGGAGTGGCTGGCTTATTAGTAGTTAAGCTACCAATGTTCTTCACAGTTTATCTCCATGTTTCTGAAAATAAGAAAAAAAATCAATTTCCTGTGTTTAATGGAAGCTTCGAGTTAGCATCTAATTTTCAGTAGTACTCAGCTCCCACAGACTTCAGTAATTTTGGACATCAGTGGATTTGTGGGTATGTCTAACTTACTCTAGGCCCCTTGGAATAACTTTAAAGTTGTGCAAGTGAGTCAATAAATGAATAATAAGTTGAAGCAGAGGTACAAGAGCTTGTGCTTGCTCTAGAGGGTTTTGGTACAGTCTGAAGAGTAATTCAGGGGTTCCATTTGACAAAAAATATGAAGTTTTGAAGCAGCCATGTCTAGTTACCTGTTAGTTTGAATCCATTTTTTGACGGTTGAAATTCAGCGCAAATAAGAAATAGTTTGGAAAATTCAAAATTTGGAGAAAATAAGGCTGATAAGTATAGCCCTTATCCATGACTCAGCCCCATTTTTTTTTTATATTTGATTATATATGCAAAATGGACAATTTCAGCAGGTGAAATTTCCTTCAGGATAGAACATATTTCAGTGGTTAGGTCACTCTCTAATCGTGTATAGGAATGTTAAATCTCGTTCTGAGCAACTGCATGAAGCTTATTTTCTTACATCATTGATGAACAACTTGAGGATCAGAACTGTAACCTCTTCTGGGTTTGTGAATAGCATCAAAGTTGGCAGTGGAATCCTGCCACCACCTCATATATTCACATGTCTGTGTATGCATAGATTTTTTTAAACATGTAAATTGGAAATGCTTTGTGTGCCAAAAATGAAAAAAGGTCATTTTTGACAGTTTTTTGGTCATTTGTCCAAAAAATGAGTATAAACAGTCTTTGAGTGGGCCTGGGGCAGAGGTGGAGCTTGTTGGTTTGAGGGGGCTTTGTGGTTTGTTGGTTGTGAGGGTTTTGTTTGTTTATTTTGGTTTTGTTGTGCTTTGTTATACTTCAATTAATGAACTGAAAACACAGGTATCTGTATCAGGCTCTCAAAATCTTGTACCGGGACTCCAAACTGCTTTGAAAAAAATACTGTAGTAAAAGAAGAAAACTGATTTCTTGTGCTTTCCCTGCAGGGCAGGTGGATCAGCTGTTTGGGCAGCTGCTGTGCCTCAGAGAGCTGATCTCCTGTTCATGCATGTAATCCAGCTCAGAGCAAAGCACTGTGAAACTACACAGCCCAGTTCTGTAATGGTGACACTTGAGCAGACTTGGTCTGGAAAGCTGAGCTTCAGAGCAAGTGGAGTAAGCTGTTTATTGTCGTAGCTGCTCTCATATTACTTTTCTGCATTATACTTCGTTTGTGAATCATGCATGGGGTAGTTGCTATTGTGGTGTTCTTCTAGGTTTGTATTGCACCTTCCACATTTGGATTAAAACTCATGTCTGGGTTTTACTTGCTGAATTTGGACAAAAAAGGACCACTTACTGAGAAAATAATAGGATTATATGCAAATTCCCAATATAACAATTTATGGAAACATTGCGGAAAAAAGGGGGACTCATTTTTCAACTTTGATTATTTAAAACATCAGTGAGAAATGTTACAAACTCACATACCTGCTCTGCTGCTTCTGGCCAGGAGAAACTATTTTGTCATTTCTGTTGAGTTCGTTCTTCATTTAGAAAGCAGCATGGTTGCTTTCTTAAAGAAGCTGTTATTTAGCATTTCCTTTTCATATTATCTTTATCACTAATTATAAATTAATGCGACTAGTGTCTTGTTAATCACACTGAGATTTCAAGAAAAATGCTTCAGAAGCAGCAGGAAGAGGCAGATGATGGAGCAAATATCTGGAGTTTGTTTTTTCCTCAAAGCATTTGAACTCCTAATCAACCCAGTAGGACCATTCTTACTGTTGGAGAAAATTTGTGACATTCGGCATGTTTTGCTGTACTTCTTCACACTTGATGCAAAGTCAAGAACATTTCTTTTCATTTTTAAAGTCCTGAAGAGTTGGACAGGCCATGACGGACTCTTTGCAACAATAAATTTGTTCTGCAGCTCTTCAAACTGTAAATTTACCTTTCCAGGAGATCGCCTTAGAAATATTCTTCAGAAATGGCTATTCCAAATTTCTTGTCTTCCACGACAGTGACCGAAATAAGATATTTAAGAGGTAATCATTTATCCTGGCTTCAAATGTTTGTTTTGTTCTGCCCCAGGGGCTTTTTCTTCAATTGCAGCTCCTTGGTCTTTAATGAGTTAAACTCAAGCAAAGCTATGAAATTTTCCTTTAACCTACCTGTAAGTTCTTCAGAGCCATTGATTTAATAAGGCAGCTAATGCATGTGTAGGACTCTTCTAGCGCCCAGGAGTGTGTTATATGTCCCTGCATCCCAAGAAATTCCAATTATAGATGTGTTGCTGCTTCTCACTGAGATAAGAGCCACCTCCATCTCACTTCACAGTACTATATGAAAGAAGGTTTTTTCTTGTTTTCTTCTAATAGAGAAAGTTTCATTAGATTCTTTAGCGATGTTTGGTTTTGTTTTTTTTTTTTTTTTTTCCTCTGGCTCTGATTTTGGTGTGTAGATAACTTTTAACAGTAGAATTTTTGTTTTAAAAGAATTCTCTTTACGTGCTTGTTTCGTTTGTTGGAACTTTAATGTAAGACTTTGAAGTGAATAATTTGCACTTCGTTTTCTTGCTCTTTTTTCCCCCTACTACAGTTCTGGCAGTTATATCAGGTTTACTGTCACCATCCTTTACACAAGAAAAATACTTCAGTATATAGTACTTCTGGTAAATTCTGCATCCTGGACTGAGGATTGGTACTGTTAATTTCTAAACAATCATTGGAGCTCCTTCTGCTCCTGAAATCTCTGAGCAGTTTCTAATGGATTATTGCTTTTGCTGTGTTGTCTTGCAGCTCTGTCCTAGGTTAGAGTATCAGTGAAATGCTGTGGTGTCTTCCAGAAAGAAAGTTGCTATCAGGACACAATAAAGATTACATATACAAATGTAATGTGTACAGATAACCATTTAAATTGTTATAATGTGACCTTTCATATCTTCTGTAGATTTTGCTCTTTCCAACCTGCTTTGAAGTCAAAGGGGATAACAGAAGAGTCTCTGAATATAAGGTAAAACATAAGAAGTGGAATTATAAAATAAATGTAAATAATTTGCACCTTAAAAAAAGCATCTAGAAACTTACCTATTTGTGCCCCTACTTTAAAGACTGAAAGATATCCCCAGCACTCTGAGAAGTGTTCTGAAGTGCAACGTCCACAGTATAAAAACATGAAGAATGTGTTGAGTTTGTGCATAGTTGATTAATATAGTTGAGATTGTGCATAGTTGATTAATAATTATTATCTCCCTAATATGATTCATTAGTAAACTCTACACAGATGGCTAGTGTGGGAAAGAGACAGACAGTGAGCTGAGGTTAGGGCTAATGCATAACCCTTCCGCATAATGGCCTCTTTATTGTGTGGTTAGGGCAGACAGTGATAAATGTACATATGGATGTTTTGGCATGTTATAGTAACTGTGCAGTGGAGATTCCGACTCGTCCCTCAGATTTACCACTGTAGGAAAAAAAGTTTTCTCCTGGTGGGACGTGATTGAGAATATGTTCCATGCTGACCTTGAGTTACTTGCATACCTGTAGCTCTTCTTAGTTTGGATATCTGAGGAACACAACCCTAAGTGCCTACTTGATGCCCCCTGAAGTGATCACCTGGAGACCAGAATCTGTTGAGACGTGAGGGGAAGATTAACATTATGAGTTGTTGTGTCCTGTGTCAGCTGTACTCTTTTTCATTTTCACTCTATCTGTTGTAGATTATTACATTTTCATCCTTAAGTACCAGCCACCAGCTTCCAAATAATCTAAGTGCAGTGTGCAACCAACTCTGGCTAGCACCTAACCTATGCCAGAGGTGATGGCTGACTCTATGGAGATGTTCTATGTGGAGTAATCAATAACTCTCTCCAGGATTTCATTTCCCTGTTCTTGCTGGGTGCTCAACAGGTGGGAATGTCTTGAGATAAAATCTATGATCGCTGCAGGAACTTTGGGCTTTAGCTGGGCTCATGATTATTGTGAAACATTTAACTTGTGTATGTCTTGGAGATTGAAGCAGGCTGTATATCTAGGATTAAAGTAGCCCGTCTTGAATTCCATAAGGCTCTGCCTTCAGTTTTACTCCACTTGCTAAGAGAGGACCTTATGCACTTTTAGCATATTTGAGAATATAAGCTGCCTTTGCCATAGCTTTGTCAGGGGAACATTAGAGCACGAGCTAAAACAAGATAAAGAAGATACTGCCACTGCCTAAGAAAAGCAGCTCTTAAGTGGAAAGTTTGAGAAAATTACCCCAGGGGGCATGCTTCCCTTTACCAAGCTCCACTCTGGGAACTGAAGGACTGAGGACTTGATGAGTTTACTTTTCCCTCGTTTAAATTCTGGAGCCTATTCTGCGTTAGAAAAATTTAAAAGCAGCACAAGGAACTCCTTCCCAATCTAGGGGGCAATGGCCATGTTTCCATAGCATCCCAGTTTTTCCTGCCCTACCTGAAACACGGAGGCAGGCCAAACAAAGCTCTTTGCTCAGACACACTATTAATGCACATCTGATGCGTGGAAAAAAGACATTTCTAGTTTGATGTATCATACGATGTTGAGGCGATAATATTTCTGGGAAATGCCATATATTTTTTTTCACCTAGTTCATAGGAATAATATACAGTTCTGACTCGCAGACTCTACTGTAGCCATTTAAAAACAGTAATGGGCTGCTATGGGACAACTGGGTATTTTGCCCCTGGCACTTTATTCTTCATTTAAATATACTTAAATGTTTGCTGTTACCATATGTTACTGCAGCCACAGACAGCACCTCTTCTCATGTAATGCTTGATTGCTTTTATAAATTGCTCATTCCTTATACCTGTATATTGCTATTTGCAGGCTGTCAGCACTCTCTGCCCTAGGGATGTGATTTGAGCAAGTGAATGCATGTGCTTAGGTGCATGCGCACATGTGAACAGACAGCTAAAAGTACTGTGGAGGCACCAGACCTAATTTCATGAATTCACCAGCTGCCTCTTGCATCATGGAAAAGGGTGGCTTTTCTTCTCTTAAGCATTACTGAAGTGATACACTCAGGACACCTAGAAAGAGCAATCTTTTCCCTACTTCTGCTTTCACTGTGTTCCTTGGAGGGAGAATCAGAGGCAGATGAAACATGATGAGTCTAGGTAGTGGTGCTGATTGTGTCATGCAAGTTAGAGATCACTGCACCCAGGTATAGCACTCAAAATCACAGAGAACTTGCTTATGCAGAGTCTGGCCCCTTGATGACAAGGATCACTGGTTTTTAGCTTTTAAGACTGTGTTCGTGCTGCTTAGTTCCTCCTAAGTGTAATGTTTGTGTCTCCTGATATGCTGAATTGGAACAGGCTCATAGTTCCTTTAGTGATAGTGCCTATATGAGATTGTCTGAGGGGTTAATGACAGCCATCAGCAGCAGAAGTTTCCAGGTCTGTTCCTTTTCCCCCAGACATTATTTACTGAGACTAGTTCAACTGTGTCTCACCCTAAGAAGGCAGACAGAACTAAAGTTTAGCGCTCAGTGGAGTGCAGGTGAAGTTACTAGGAAAAAACCTATCTTTTTTTAAAGATTCCTTCACCAGACATATGCACACACAAAAGACAAAAACAAAAAACCCAAAAAAACCCAGCCCAGATGGAAACAGTCCTTCCTTTCCCAAATGCACCTTTTTCCAAATATCCATCTGGTTTAGTTGGTTTGGAGACAGAGATCTGCTGCTCCTAAAACATAATAGATCTTTAAAGAACTGCAGAAAAAGAGAGGAGGAAGGTCAGCTTTTTATTAGCTTGGGCTGGACTTCATGTGACATGGTCTGTGGAGTACCTTGGTATGTTTCAAGCCTGTGTGTCTTTTAATCTCCATTCTTCTTGGTTATCCTTTGCAGTAGAATTGGGTGTAAGGAGTGAAGGGAAACTTAGCTTCTTTGAAGAGCTAGGTGTCTCACTGTTTAACTTACTCAGCTTGTCCTTCTCACCCTGACACACCTTCAGGCAGGAAGAGCACAGGTCTTTCTCTTGTACTAAGTAAAGGGTTTCTATGCGTTTAATGGAGTCGGCATACTCTTCTTGCTCTGTTGAAGCTGGAAAAGGATTTCTGTCTGCATTCAGTTTCTTGAGCTTGGGAAGATTTTTCACACTGTTTGGGATGGTGGTCAAGGAATTGTCAAAGAGACCTATCTCCTGAAGTTCCTTCAAGGCCCCAAGGCTGGTGGGAATACTGTCAAGACAGTTCAAGCCAAGGTTGAGAATATGAAGGTTTTTGAGAAGGTTCAGCTCCTCTGGCAAATTTTTGGTGGTCAGCTTGTTGTTGGATATATTCAAGTAAAAGAGGTTCTGAAGCGTACCTATTGCCTTGGGCAAGTCCTCAAGTTGATTACTATGCAGGTCCAGCCAGCGCAGTTTCTCAAACTTCTGGATGCTGTTTGGAATCTTTTTTAGCATGTTTCTGCTCAAATCAAGTTCATCCACATCAGCCAGTTTCAAAATGCAATTGGGGAAGGTAGTGATACCCATCTTGCTTAAGTCAAGACGTCGTGCTCCGTCAGGAGCTATCCGGATGGAATTTTTGGCAATTTTCAAGGTGATCTTCTTCCCTTTTGGTTTCCCCTTGGCCATCTCTCACTAAAAGACAGACAGATACACCAGACTCTGTGGATAAAGTGTAGAAACTACAGTAAAGCCTTTGAAAGCAGGGGCTGCTTGTCCCTAATTAAAAACAAAATAATCACATAGTTAAAAATTTACTGCTGGACTCTTCAGAGTTTGTTGTTTTTTGTGGGTTTCTTTTTTTGTTTGAGTTTTTTGTTGAGATAGGGACTTTTCAACGCTGAAGCTGGAACTCTGAAAGCCCTTCCTGAAAATACTTTGAGTAGATGAAATTCTAACAATTTACAACATTGTTTTATTGCATTGTAGCACCTATATTACATTACAAGGTGAAATTATTGCTTTCATCCCTAGATACTGATTTGAGCTCAGCATGTAATGAAACTGAATGAAATGTGTTATTATTCATCAGCTGTTTGAGGACCTGAGCAAAATGTTTTGTGGGTCTCAATCCAGTCCTGCACTTTAAGGCCTGCACTAAAAGAAGCTATCCAAAGTAGTACATATTATCCCAGAACGAGTTGCCTTCACTACATGCTTGGCATTTGTTGGCAGGTTGGTTAAATATCCTGTTTAATGGACCTAAGTTTTGGGCTCCCTCTGATGTTGGAAGATATTTGAAGAAAATGATAACGAGTATTGTTTAAAGCAGGAGTATAGCAAGCTCGCAGATTTGCCAGACTGCTTGCAGTTCACGCATCCCTTGCGGGGCAGACCATAACAGGGGGCCTGTGTCAGTGCTGCTTCACCTTGCCTTTCCAGCCATGCTGTGGGATGGATGAACTCTCAGTACGAAAGTGCTCTGCTCCCAAAAAATGCATTTAAGTGTTGTGGTTAAACTTTTGATTCATACTGGTGCTTTCAGCATGTGTCATGTGCTTTGTTGAGCTGAGTCCTGTATGAGTAGTAGTCTACTGTAGTCTTAGGTTTGATGAACTATCTCTCTAATCAAAGGTCACCATATATGGCTGCTAATTATGGCTAGTGACGAAGGAAATAATAGCTGATTCCTTGAAAATGGATGACAGTGTCCCTCTCAACCAGAACACAGAAAGGAGCATGGGTTACAGCTGGCTAATCTCAGGATGCTACTGGTGCTCTGGCATTTAATTGAGATAAGACTCAAATCACAGCTTTGATGAATGATTGTTTAGGACAAAATGTGGATTTGTCAACAATACATTTCCCTATTAGAAAGGCTTCACTACAAACCCTTGAGGCTTTTTGGCTACTCATTAATCATGTGCAAATACATGAAGGGGGAATTCAGGCTACAACTAAGGCACTTCAGCTTCTTTTCAATTATATGTGATAACCCAAAGTAATGCATAAGCACGGGAGTTGCCTGCCAGTTACCACCCAACCTCCCAGGAGCTCTGTAATGAGGTAGATGTTTTAGAAAATCCTGGAAGCAGCACAGTGGGGTCAGTCTTGCCCTAAGGTTATGTTCCCAAATTGAATCTTTGTTGCTTTATACAAAAATATTTAGACACAGTTAAATCTTTTTATGTCTGTCACTCCCACATTTCTGTCTCTCACTAGTACTTACAGGGCCATGTTACCATTGTATCTGAAGCCTCCTCACTCTTTCCTATATTTAGCCTTAGAGTGTTCTTGTGGCAACACTAATTCTATTCTTTCTATAGTATAGACTGGTAACTGAAGTACTCTACAGTGAAAAATCAAGCACTTTTTTACTTTTGTTGACGTTAGTTTAAATAATTTGCCCGGGAGTAGGTAGGAATTTCTAAAGATTAAATCAACAGGGGGTTTTATCACAGTTTACTCATTTTAAGGTTTTGATGCAATATTCTTGCAGGCAATTCTGCAGTGAATTTCATCTGCATGGGAAACGCCAGAGCCCTACTGCTGGGTACCCTAACTTTCCTACCAGTGCACAGAGGGTGATTACCATGCTTCAGAAAAAGATCTGCAGGGCAGCTCCCTTGCATTTCTTCATGATGGAAAGAGCATTTGTGCTTCCTGCAATTGATGTGAACCTTGTGACCTGGTTCAGCTTTCTCTTTGTTTTTGTGTTGGATGAGTTGACCCAAACATTTTGATCAGTGAAGCTTTTTAGACAAGTTTGTCTTTAAAAATATGAAAGGGAGCCTCAAAGGAATTTTTTATTATTATTATTATTATTATTATTATTATTATTATTATTATTATTATTATTATTAATCTGAATTTACTTTAAACACTTTTTAAAAATCTTTAAAACTCTCAGAAAGAAAACATTTTGCTCAGCTCCTAATAATTTTTCTATTACTTTTCATTTAAAATCTAAGGGGGAAACACTGATTCAAACGTGCTCTTTTCTTAAGAATGACAGCTAGCCAAAAAGTCAGCCGTTCTGCGACTGTCTGCCAATGCTGGCTCTCGCCGTGGGTGTCCCTCCGTGCTGCGCAGGCCTAGGAGCACTAGAGGGAGCCTGGTGTACAAGCTTGAGTGCAGCAGGCTTCTCAGGAGTAACAGTAGAGTTTAACCTTTTGGGTTTGGGTTCTACTCTGTCAGTAACCTGTGCCATCTTGTTACCAAGTTTGAAACTGGGCCTTTCAGATTTTGAAGAAGTCCAAACGAGCAGATCGGTGTAATTTTCCTGAAGATAGATGTCTTTGTATGGTGTGCTGGATAATGCCCAGACATCAGAGATTAAATGTCTCCTCTGGTTGGATTTTTTTTTTAAATCCTACTGTGGACCTCTAAGATATACTGATCAGGAAAACATGAGTCCCTAGGGAGTGTTCATGCTTTCCAAATGCTATTTCCTTTGGGTTAAAAGTTGGTGCCATGTTTCAAACTTAGAAAAAGGTGATTTGCTATCCCAAACATAGGGATTAGAAGTCTGCAGAAACACCACAACTCACCAGACAACTTGAAGGGGATGTGAATAGCTCTCCTGTCTCTGCATGCTTGTAAACAAATTATCAAAGTTTCACAGGGCTGTAGCTGGAAATAATGGAGCTTACTCAGCCATGTCTCATTTTCTTTAGCTCTATATAAAAGGGCTCCAGTTCTGTAGCCACTGATACTAAAAATTCAGGAATCGCAGGAGCCCTCCTTGCTGTAAATGTTAATTATGCCTGTTCAATCTCATGCTCACAGTGCATCTCCTGGAATAGCACAGGCAGAGGTACATGTGTTGCCCTATTACTTAAGTAATGGTAAGAGAGAACTCTCTCATTTGGTTTAAACCCTCACCCCACTTCTAGGTTCAACTTCTGAGTTGCTGGCAAGCCTTTGCCCCGTGGTGGTGTGTTTCTATGTGATATAAGGTCTTGCTAAAGAGGATCTTAACTAGAAAATGCTTTCCTGTTTTATCTGCACTTAGTAAAATCTTTGGTCTGGATTGGGCTTTTGGAAGCCCAGGGCTAACCCTGGAGCTTTAGGAGTGTTTCACAGGAACAAAACTTTGAGGCTGAGCTGATACAGAAATAAGTAGAAAATGTGTCAGGGGCATCATGCCGTCTGTGGTGCTCTGTATTGCTGGGAGCTGCAGGAACAGAACAGACCTTGAGCATAAGGACCAAGACTGTCAGTGTGTCTCTGAGGCAAAGGAGGATTGGAGATTACTCCTTAACTGCACTTAAGCACTTGCACAGGGCCCAGTCGTGACTGACTGTAGCTTAAGTCTGTTTTAAGAAGGAGACCCAGTCTTAGAAGAATATAGATTTGGACCTTGGTGATGCATATCTTCTACATGAACCTTTCTTCTTTTCTCAGTATAGGGCTGGTAGGAGCAGAACAAGCCGCCTGCCTGTGACACTGGGTGTTTCAGGACCTCCACCTCTGTGCTTGTTCTTTTTCTCACATAGGTTCCTGCTTCCTACTTCACTGCACCCAAAGCTGCATAGAGCCACTTTGATCTCATCTTGAACTAATCTGTGAAAAAAGTTTCCTCTGTCTTTCCTCCTGAAAGCCTGTGTATTACAGAGCAGGCTTGCCAAGTCCAACAGAGCTACACATGCTCTGCACCAATCTGGGGGCAGGAAAGCAGTGAGGTGATGTGTTCTAATTCACCTGTAGAATAGCTCTGTGGAAATTGTAGGGTCATAGAATGTTTTGGGTTGGAAGATTAAAGATTTGGGTTGGAAGATTAAAGATATTCTAGTTCCATCCATGCTGCCAGGAGCAGAGACACCCTCCTCTAGACCAGGTTGCTCAAAGCCCTGTCCAGCCTGGCCTATTGGTGCTTTCATATAAAACTTCAAACCAACATTTGTATAGTTAATGATTTTTCATGAACCAGCGCAGTTCCAGCTACAGTAGGTTTTTATTTCCCTGCTTACAAGCCTCTTACCATTTCTTCGTTTTTGGATAACACTTGTTGTGGAAGAGATATTTATTCACTATCTAAAATGCAGTCTCTTGCTAAAATGGAGGTTTAGATTAAATCCTGCCATGAGCAAATAGGAAAAGAGAGGTTTTCTTCTTTATTTTTCTTACTTTTCTAGATCGCTTCAGAGCTATCACACAGTGCAAGGTCACGTATAAAATGAGGCCCACCAATAGTTAATAAAAATATAATTTCATTTTACAATTTTGCCGGACTACCCCCCTGCATAAGATCTTACCGGTTAACAACTAGGAAGACTTACAAGGTGAGGTATAGATGTCACAAGCTCCTTGGGGCTTTTTCAGTAGTGTAGGATGAACCTTCGTTACTGTGCAGTTGTCCTCTGCCAACTCTTCTGAGTCATGAATTAGTTTTTCAGTCTGTAAATAAACATGTGAGCAGAGAGCACAGGACAATTTCCTTTTTGCAGTCCTGCAAATTCTGAATCATACTTCCTTGATGGAAAATGGCAGCCCTTCAAGAAACTTGTATATGTGAGTGTGCAGAGGGAGGAGGAGTGGCAAAAAGGACTTCCCCCGCTCCAGAGTCTTTGTATTCAATTCTTCCACAGCGCGTGAAACTTCTGTTCCTAAGCAACAACAATGCTAAGTCCTTGGAGATCGTCAGCATAATGTTTGGTTTCAGCATGCAAGTTCAAGCTGGAGGGAAAAGAACTGAATGACATGCAGTGCCTGGAAATGATAGTTTTCAAACTATGCAGAAAGAAAAAACATCTGGACCTCATTAGAAGCTGTTCGTCAGCTTATACCATTGCCTTAACTGTCCATTGTAGTCATCTGGATATTTCATTTTACTTGGATATAACACAGTGTGAGATATTTGTATGTGTGTGTTAAAGCTCACAGCATTTGTGATGCCACCCTTGGCACATGTCAGATCAGATGGATATGGACACAGAAGGGAAGGTTTATTCAGCAGCACAGCAGAGAGGATATGAGCTGCAGTTTATATTCCTCTATCTGTGACCCTTCAAAAGTGCAGCTGGTACAACAGCTTCCCTTGTAGCATGCAAATTAGCTGGAATTTCTCTCTACACCTAGGGCTATCAAGCTCAAACTTTTAGTAATTGGTTGCAACAATTTCAAAATAGTATCTGGAAAAAGGAACCATGGAAGAGAAGTAGCTGTATGGTTTGTGGTAGGTATTGTTCACAGGAGATGCAACATGGAGATCGCTTTCTTGCTGATAATGGGTCGCAGATATTATTGGCATCAAGAAACTGACAATGTTGATGTGCTTGCCTGATTCTGGGGATGGAATTGCATTCTGCTCACCTCAATGAATTAATTGAATGTATTTGATGTTTTTCTTCACAATCTGAAGTGTGTCTGAATGCAACATTTCTGCAGTGGAAATGTTACCCCTTTTTCTAGTTTAAGCCTGTGAGTATACATAGAGCAAACAGTATTCCATAAAAGAGGGAGATTCCTTTCTCCTTCCCTGGCCCCTTCAAGACATCCTACTTCAAGGAGCCCTACTTTAATATTATACTTGTTTATAATTTTTTTATTATATTGCTCTATTCTTTGAGCACAGAGTCAGAATACCTAGAAGGTAGACCGGCACAATCAAACAAGGAGGACACTGTGCCTTTAGAATAAAGTAATGTAACCTATCACTTTTCTGAGTTTGAGAGAGACTTGATTGTTTCACAGGGAAAGCTGACATTGCTTTTGTTCTTTCTTCCTCTTTTTATAGTAGGATTTGGACCTAGGTTGTGGCTTACCAGAAAGGGGATTTTCCTTGGAGTATTTTTTGGTAATCACAAAGATTCTTGGAGAGAAGTGGGTTAGGAGAGCCTTGGCACTGTTTTGCAGACTTAAGAAGTCTGGAGGATGGGAGACAAAAAGAAAATGAAAGCAGCTTTGTGAAGTCTAAGAACCCTTTAAGTTTATTGAGATTTTAGTATTCATTTCAGTGGGGGCAAAAAATCTTATCCTTTGAGATTATCTCATCTCAGTGAATCTCCAAATGCATTGAGGTCCACCTGTCTCTAGCAAATTAAGAGCACTGGCTATCACAAGAGTGAGATCATAGTCTGATGTTAATGGAAGAGGGATTAATAAATCACTTATGTATAGTGTAGCCAAAGGTGGATCATCATTAGTACACGTCATGCTTACATTCTGCCAGGGCTGGTACCCTACAAATACCTTGTAGATTTAGATATGGATAGCTATACAGGCGCACCACTTAACATCACATAACTTCACCCCCTCTTGAAGTTTAGTTATTTACATTTATAAAGCACTTTTGTTTCTTTTTCAAACCAGCCTTTGATTATCTATTTCTAAATGCACTTACTGTGGTTGATTAGCTGCAGTTGATCTACTTTGAGCTTTGCTGTGCTGGCTAGAGAGGTGTTGGCAGGAGGAATGCTGATGGATTATCATGGAAAAGGGAGGAACAGGCTTGAGCTGCCTGTAATGTGATTTGTGTTCTGAGCCCTTGTGACTCAACAAGGGAGAATATGGAATTCTAGATCTCTGGGGAGTTGAAAGGAGCATCCTGCTTTGTCCCCTGAGACCCAGAAGGGTAGCTCTTACAGGAGTGACTACATTTAGCCTTGCTTGTTTTCATGGCATAGTGAAATTGTCAACATCTTTGAGTTGGCTTCCAAAGTCCAATTGGAGGATTGTTTTGACCTTCGTAGAGTCCTTATTAACTGTTTAGGGCTTGTGACAAGCAGAGCAAGAGTTCCACTAGAAGGTCATGGCACCCACAAGTCAGCATATTTATATTTGCATGATATACACACAGACTTGCCCAGCTTAGTCCTTTGTATGTTATTTTATAATGCTCCCACTTTGAATGTTGGAGGACTGATGTATTAAGCAGGCTTGTACATTACATTATCCCCTGCTTCCTAACTCAGCCATAAATCCAAAATAAACCTGGGTGGTTCTAGTTAGCCAGTCTGCCCTTGTGGATGACAAACCTAACTTTGGTGACAAACACCCTAATCCAAAACACTTCAAGCAATGTCAGGAATCCTGATCCTGTTCTATCCTTTTGAGATACACTCTTTGAGTTCCAAATATCTGTTGGAGACCTTAGAAAGGGCAGTGGGGCAAAGCTCTGTGAAACCTATGATAGTTCCATATGCTGAGCTTATGGAACTTATAACAAAGCTTAACAGTTGTAGGCCATGTGCTAGAATTGGTCCTGGGTTTCATGTTTGTTCATGGAATAGGTTATTACTTAGGCTATGTAAAATACTTCCCTCAGATACACATGTTTCTCTGAAGAGAGTGCCTAAGGACTTTTATAGAATCATGGAATCATAGAATCGCTAGGGTTGGAAAGGACCTTAAGATCATCTAGTTCCAACCCTCCTGCCATAAGCATGACACCCCACACTAAACCATGCCACCCAAGGCTTCGTCCAACCTGGCCTTGAACACTGCTAGGGATGGAGCACTCACAACTTCCTTGGGCAACCCATTCCAGTGCCTCACCA
>JBCJKH010028350.1:0-10267 GCA_039877255.1 Loriculus beryllinus | reverse complement strand
TGGAGACACTCTGTTCTTAACTTGGCTTGAAGAGGAGCAATCAGGTATTAAGAGGAGCAATCAGGTATTGAAAGAAGCAAGTGAATGATGAAGTTACTTGCAATAAACCCAGTGTAGTGTTCCTTATTTGAAGTAGTGATTTGAAATAGTTGTTGAATCAAGAGCTAGGAACCTCATGTGCAAGCATGGCATTAGTGTGGCTTAAAATGACTGCTCTATAGGGAATTTGATTTGCAACTCAAGTCATTATCTCCCTGATAGATTAGGATGAGCCCATATACTTGTATATGCATACCTCAGTCAGAATCTCTTTCTTTGTGCCTTCCATTCCTTCTGAGTTAATTCCTGTTTTTCCTAACAGTTCTGTACATTTTATCTGAATCGCATTTGCTAACTTTAAGGTCTGATCCACTAAAATCAATGGAGCTCAGTGTAGCACATTAAAGCGTTAGTCTGTAATAGGTTGACTGACTTGGTATGTGTTAAAAATTATTATTCTTTAAAAAAATTAAAAGCTAATGTTTACAATTGCCTTCTAATCTCCTGAAAAACCCCAAACCCAAACAAGCTTAACACCCCCACAACCAGTTTTTGGTTTTTATTTTTTTTTTAGTTGAAATGAAGAAAATATTTTTAACATGTCTTTCTTTTGCTGATATCACATTGAGTTTCTGATATAATGAACTAATTTAATGGCTTGTTGATTGGTGACATGATACATAACAATTTTACGCCAAAGCCATAACAGAATCCAGGGTATCACAACTGAACTTAAGTGTCCCTATAGATACCAGTTTCTAAAGCCGTGTTTTTCAGCCAAAGCAAAAGGTAGAAATGAAATTAACAGAAGTTTTGACAAATCATTCTACACAATAATTTTTAGGATATAAAATAGGAGTTAGGTAGTTTATCTTTTTTTCAGTCTTTGAATTTGATACTAGAACTGAAATCTCTATTTTCCTGTACTGATCAAAAATTTCTGTGTTAGAGCTTTATCACGAAACAATTTATCACATTCTGTAGGACACTTAAAAAAGCTTTCTGTTTGTTAGGCTTCTGTACTGTGCTAAGGTGGTCAAATAATCTTTAAATTCTTTAAAATATCTCTTCAGAAAAATCAGTTATTATTCCATTAAAGCAGTTAGTGAGGAATTTGAGATGTTTGCAGATGTCTATATATATTTACTGTTAACCAAGAGTTGAGGTGCACTAATGAGCTGCACACAGTCTTGATACTTTTGGATAATTAAGCTCTGTTGATAATAGTTGTAGCTACTTGTTTATAAGAAATGTCCTTCCTTCCTTGAAAATTCTGTAATTTTCTAATGGGTAGCTAATAAATGTCACTGGATACTGCTGCAATCAGAGGCAGCACCTCCTAGAAAATAGATTCTTTTTTTAGAATGAAATAATGTTGCCCCTAAGCCAGCTATGGGAGTGAAGAGTTGCATATGATTTGACTTTTGGTATGTATTTTGTTTAGCATTCTTGATTAAGATAAGGAGAACAGGGAAGAGGTCATGTTACGCCTTTTGTAGAGATGCTTTAATTGAGTAAATAATCCCTCTGATTCATTCAGTCTATTTGTAGGAATAGATTTTTAGGCTTTGCTGTGTTCCCCCTTGTCTGCGCTCTCTGCAGTTACCCTCTCTTACTTCGTTCATACTCTGAAGGAGACTCAAGTATCTCCTTGGTACAACTGAAGTTATACAGTTAGTGTGGAAGTGGAAGCTCAGTGCCTGATTTTTCAGCTTTGATTCCCATACAGTCTGTTAATAAAATTTAAACTCAATACCCTGCCTTCTACTTACTACCAAAAGGGGTCAATATATGGTTTGAGTCACAAGCTACCGTGGACATAGACATACTTTGTGTTTCCAAGCTAACTTCAGTTCACAAATTTGATATAGTTGAGAAAAATAAAGCTTTCCCTGTAGATTGCCATCTCTTTATTTCTTTAAATAGTAAATATAGTGAACTTTGTTAGTGATTTAATTGGTGCAAGAGCCAAAATTTTATCTGAATTGCAGTTTTGAATAGTTTTGGTGTGCCCAAAATGTGAAAGAAATACACAGATTTTCTTCTTATTTTTTTTAATGATACACATTTCCCAGAAGGTTAGGTTGCAAATTGCATTAAATTAATCTTCAGTGTAATATAAACTTACTAATTATTCAGTCTGTATTTTTAAGGGTTTGTGTGTTTGGGGCTTTTTTATTTTCTTTTTTGACTAGTGCAAATGTTCCTCAGCACATTAGATGATACCACCAGAGAGAGGGGGATCAGAATTCCATGATTACCATTTACTGTTGGAACTAAACCCCGTATCTTCCTTTTAAAAGAAAGTTGTCTTTAACCACAAGCGTGTGACAAAGATCAGCTCACAGTGGACACAAAAATGCTACGTTGTGCCGTAGGTATTCAGAGAGTGTAAAAAACTACCACTATATGAGTTTTGGTCAGCTTTCACTAGTATTCATAGGATACTGCAAGACATGTGTGCAAATATGGAATTAATGTTAAATAAATTTGATTTCTTCATCATAATTTCTGAAGATAAGCTGACCATTTTAACTGGGAAAGAGCTCTGATTTAGATTTTTTGTTTAAGAATGCTAACAGCTTGTGAATACATTAAGATGTGATTTACAAGAAAGTGAATAAATCAGTTTAGAGACTATATTAATCTAATGCAGTGTGGACAAATACCCAGAAATAATTAGGATGATCAACGTGTTGGTATTGCACGTGACCTCCTACAATGTTATTTTGCATAAAAAGGGCAAGTAAGGGGAAAATGTCCATACATTACAGATTTAATTGGCAGTTTCTGGGTATTAGAATAGAGGATTATTTTCATGCCTAATGTATTTAATGTGAATTTAGTATTTGAGAAAGGTTGATAGGTGAAAGATTAGGCTAAAAGTTATCGTGTAAAAGGTTTGCAGCTCCTGGATTGACAGCCCTGGGAATCTGATAGTAGCTGTACAAAGAACCAAAACAGCACAGACAGTGCTGTGGCCATCTTCTTACCTCTCCATACCTTTACGAGTGGGACATATACTTTTATCCAGAGTTCATCTGTAGCTCTGAGATGTATTCTTCCAAATCATGGCTTTTTTGCTTAAATTTACTTGCGAGAGGAGTAAACACAAGGAATACAGTGATAGCAGTGGCTCCTCTCTTGGGGATCCCAACCTACCAAGAATTGGTTTATGAGGACACATATGCCCATTACATTGCAGCCAGCTATCATTACTTTTTCTGAGACACCTTCTGGGCGATGGCTGAAAATACTAAACTTTTGGTAAACTTGATAATTTTTCTCTGAAGTGGCAGAATTGCTTGTTATAGATGTCAAAGTGAGCATTCAAATTCAAACTCCATTCAAGTTCTTTCCATAAAAGCGTTGAGGACCGACTGGCTGGTTTTGAACTGGTTTGATGCCCAGTATGTGATCTATTTCCCCATCTCTCATTCTGTTAAGCGTGGGTTGCTTGAAAATATCTGAGGATGCTAATATGAATTGGAAACCAATTGTTCAAGGCTATACCTCTTACTCATATGTGTGTTTTATTTCCAGTCATACTTTACAGAAAGAAAAAATCTTTTAAGTTATGATAATTTTTCTCTTAAAACTGTGACCTTTTGATAGGATTTCCTGTGGCTTATATTCATGCTTGTGCAAGTATAATACAGTAGCTAAAGTCTGTGGTGGTTATGTCTCAAGAGAGTTAGATCTCCAGAAAAAGGTGTTTCTCTGTGAACTTAAATAAACAGAAAAAATATTTAATTTCTTTTTTTTTCCCAACTCAGAGTGGAAATCGCAGTTTGTCACTAGCAAATGATCATGTTGCGTATGAAGTTGTGAGGACACTTGGAAAAAGCAATAGGGTGAGCTTTGTAAGGTTTTGGCTTGTTTGTTGTTTTATGTTGTTTTTTTTTAATTGTCTTTAATTTTGCTAGATATTCAGGGCTTTTTATATCAACCGATAGTTACTAACTTGATGTGACATGACAGTGTTGGATTTTTCTCTCTACTGAATTTGTAATCCTCCACGCAACTGTGGCTCGTGTCTTTTAGCAAGAAGGAAGAGGATACAGGTAATTGAAAGCAGCCTCTAAACTTCTATCACATCTTGTTGTATAGGTTTGTTATTAGCTAATAGCGCTCCTCACTTCCTCTGTGACAGGTTGCTAAGGTTTATCATCACAGTTGGCCTTTTAATATCTAATATGTTAAGAAAATTTCATAAATTTAACTTCATATAATTTTGCACATTAAAGGACAGCTTTGCTGAGATCAGAGGGAAGCTGCAAATAGTTTCAGTGTTTAAGGTCATTCATTTTCCTTCTAAATTTGATTTTCTTTCCTTTACTACCTCACATAGTCAAAGTGTGGGTGAACTTTAATAGTATTAAAGTATTTAGCATGAACTTCCAGTAAGAATTCTGAGTATTTTAAACAAAATTCCCTCAAGAACTTTTGAAGGTACCAATATAAGACTTGCTGGGAAAAACAGATTAAATGAGGAAAACCTAAGAACATTTGGCTACAAGCTATGTGGTCTTTGATGCAAAGCATGTTTCAAGGAGAAGCTAGCTTTGGAAGCATTGAAGAAGCGTGGAGGATGAAGTCTTTACACATAAACATTTGGGAAGTGGGCTGTACCAAAAAGCGTGTTGAAGATTAAGGAGGGATTGTTAACAGGGGTGTTCCCCGTCATGTTTTGATAGTTCTGCTAAGACTGCAAGTTTAAACAAATTACCTGTAAGGTCTTTCTTGGTCCCACTATCTTTGATCCACTCAATTTGACTTATTTGTTTAGGAATTCCCAAATGTTATTCAAGCAATGTACATTAACAGGATATTGATTTCTCTTGAGGCAAACATCAATGTTTATTGAAAGGAGAAATAAATACTGACTGAAGTAAAGCCAAAGTAAATTTTTTCCTCGGAACTATAAACCTTAATGTTCACTGAAATGCCAAGTAAATATACAGTGTTCACCATCTAAATCTTGATAATTCTGTGGGGATATATATAACACTACTGTTTCCATGTAACATATGACTGTTGTAATAAATATGTAAAAAGAATTTGCAGAGATGTAGCTTTTTCACTAACGGAGGCACAGCTATGAAAATGTGATTGGATAATATTGGCAATTATGGTCAATTATTTTATAGTGTCATGGTCTTTGGCAGAAAGTGTTTTATTTGCATTCTAAATGAGTGGTTTTTTCTGTGACAGAGTTGGTTTTTTCTTTTTTTAGTTTTCAGGAGAGTAACATCTGTAATGTACTTGCTGCAAATCTGAACTTATGCTAATTAAAGGAGTTGTCATTGACTTGCAAGCCAGCTAAACGTGTGCATACTAAACATTATTTGTATGCTTTTATAAATATTTGTATGCTTTTAAATTATTATGCCTGAAAAAATATATTTATTAGAACTAATGTATTTACAATTGTGTGATCTGTAAGCGTTGTCTAAGTAATTATCTGTTAGATAAAGGTGATGCAGGTAAGTGTGTTGCTGTGCTGTAGTTAGTTAAAGTGGCTCTAAGGGTGCATTCACATCCAGGTTAAGTAGTTGACAGATATCTGGAGGTAAAAATAGCAAATGATGTAAGTGGAGATGCAGGTCTTACAGCTCAGCTTTGAAAAGACAGTCTTCTTTGTTTGATAACAAATCTGACTTACTAACAAAGGCTATTTTTAGCCTCCTGGAAGTTTGCATATTAATATAAAATCCTGTGGTTTTTTTAGTCATTCATCATAAATAAATGAGCAGTGGCCAGTGAGGGTCAAGGTACAAATAGCCTCTGAGGAAGCCAGATGATGACATAAGTTCCGTCAAACTCTCTTGCGAGTATTAAATTGGTTTTATAAATCACTGCATCTAGGTAAAACTATTACTACTGTCAGTATTATTTGCAAAAAAACTTCGTTAGACTGGTGAAGTCCAAGCAGTATTGCACATCTGATGTGCACTGTCAGTTTTGTTTTAACATTAAATGGTTTTCCTTATATATACATATATATGTCTATGTCTGCTTTCCAAGTCAAGTGGAATAAGGTCTCCATGGTCTTCATCTTTGTAGTGATGGATCTAAAGGATTTTCATTTTTTCATTTCATTCTTTTTCGTTCTACTAGTTGTCTTTATAATTTTTTCACGTAATACCTGTCACAATACCTATGTAAAGGTATTTTAGCAGTGGTTAAGGGTTTTTCGTGTTTGCTGAGGTGATTCATGCACAGAAAGGTCACTCTGTATAATGTCTTTGATTAACGTGGCAGTGATGAAATCACCCATGATGTCCAGAAAGGGGATACTTTCTGTACTGTCTGCGCTCTCTTTTTCTCTGCTATGGTTTTTGCTTCTAACTGCCTATCTGCAGTGCAGAGTGAAGCATACACAGGCAGTATGCAGAATTTTTAACAGTCTTTTAGCACCACAAAGCATAATCAGACTTCAGTCCAATCTGTAAACTGAAAAGGCGTTCTAATGAAGTAGATGAACTTCACATTTTGAAATACTAGCGTGTGTTATTTTAACGTATGTAACCCTCGGGTAGCACTACCCTTGTCTGAAAACCAGTACTTGGGAATGACGTATTGAGGTGTTTCAGGCAAAATTAGACATAGAAGGAGACAAAGTCAGTGGGACTTAGAAAATAAAGAGGACAGGAGAACGAGCTTACTGAGCTATGTGATCTAACGAACACTGCTGCTGAATGATAAGGTTCTTTTCAGATAAGTTGTAGGTTGTTTATGTGAAAGTAATGTAATTGTTTAATTCTAATTTAAAAACAGATGGAACAGAAAATACAGTGCCCTCCCCTTTTATAAAGCTCAGATCAGTAATGTTACTTCTTCATAGAGAATGCTGTCATTGAGTAATGGTCTGCTGCCAGGAAAATGCTGAAGCAAGCTGTCTTCTATTTTCAAAGCAGGCACTGCTGCCTTTGAAATAATCTTGTGGATGTTATATGATGGAATACTAAATAGAAGAACAATTCCAGATCTTTTGACAACGTTCTGTTATAATGACTTCACTCCTGTTATATCAAGTGATTGATGTAGATGTAATCATTGTGGTTGATGGATGTTAGTGTGGCGGGGTGACATTTGATTTTTGTTCTGTTTGAATTCTGATTAGTGTAATGAATAAATCTGAGCCGTGTGGTTAGAAAAAAGTTTACCTGTGTGACTAAACTGGTGTCTGACTGACATTTATTTATTTTTATCAGTGTGAAAGGGTCAGCAATCCTTATTATTCAGACTTGAAAGAGAATTTTAATCCTTCTGAAAAGGACCAGATTGACAGCCAGAGGAGGTAAAGTCCTTTCTCCATCTGCAAAAGAGACATAGGATAGACAAGAAAGATGTTTGTGTCCTGTGTAGGGAGTCTTTATTCTTACTATGGAAGAATAATGTTAATAGTCCCAGATCTGACTAACAACAATACCCAGTATTTTGGCCATGTGGGTTTGTATCATAATCTGCCGTATGTTACCTTTCAGGAGTATGAGGGGAAGTAAAATTTCATGCTCTGTTTCAAGTAGGAGAAAACCAGGGGTTGCTGATAGAGTGGCTGTGTGTAGAGATGACAGAGATGAAAAATATGTGGAATTTTAGTTACTTTCATCTTCCTTTCTGTACCTTCTTTCATCTCACAGCTATTGCAGAGCAAGAGTAGTGACTGATTTGTTGCTGAGAAGGTCAAGATAAATATTTTCTTCTGGATATATAACTATTTTCTGTTACTTTATAACTTATATTACAGTTCTGGCCTGTTTCTTGTTTTCAGTTGAGTTCAGCTGAGTCTTTTGATGGGCCTTGAAGAGCTGGAGTGGTAATTTCCAGCTCTTGTCTACTGAAGACTAAATGCACCTATGTACAGAATCCATCTGAGACGGAGCTCGTTTTCTTCACAGTAGCCCATATGGTGCTGTGTTTCAGATTTGTGTCTCAAACAGTGTTCTGGCTTTTGCTGAGCAGTTCTTGCACAGCAACAAGGCTTTCTCTTTTTCTTGCTCTGCCCACTGCCCTCAGTGAATAGTATGGGGTGAGCAGGAAGTTAGGCAGAGACACAGCCTGGGCAGCTAGCCCAAGTTGACCAAAGGGATGTTCCATACCAGGTAACATCATGCTCGTCCTAAGGGGAAGTTTTTTGGGGTGACCATACAAGCATGCACATACCCACATGTGACTCTTAGCTGCCACTGTGGTGGAGGCCACGTGGAATGGAAAGAGGTTTAAGCAATCATGTGTGAATCTGTTTTGCTCACATCAGTTCCCTTGAATGTTGTAAAAAATCTGACAGTGTTAGTCAAAGTATCTCACGTGATTTGTGCTCTGGTTCTTGATGTCATTGACATCCATTTGAAAAACCATTTTAGAACAGTTTTGTTAATTACAAAATGTGGAAATGGTGACGGGGAAGATTCTTTTCTTATTTTCATCCCCTGTCCTCCTCCCCTTTTGTCTCTTAAACCTGTGTGATTCCAAATGCATTTTTCACAGGTGAGCTGACCCTTGTGCTGGTCTAAACCGTTGGTCTGACTTGTTGTATAAGTAATGTCTGGTTTAGGTTTTGCTTGAACAAATGTGGTTAGGTTTAAGAGAAAGCAGGTGCCCCATATATGCTGTTCTGGCTAGTGCACAGAGAGTTTCATACAGTTCTCTGGCAGAAGTGGGAAACTGAACTTTATTTTTTTTTTGTTGTGAGGAATGAACATGTTCCACTAGGCACTTTGAGACAGTTATATTAACACCTTATCCCCACCAGGGAGCTGGTGGGATGAATGCTGGTATGTTTTATAGATCTTAAGGCAAGCAGGTTCAGTTTGTCCCCTCTTATTCCATAACCTGTAAGATTTCACCCCAGCAGCCTCACTAGGAGACCAGTCTGACAAAAGTTGATTGCCAGAAAGATACCCAGGTTTAATTTGAAAGTACTGAGAGAAAGGGCAGTGGCTTCAGCAGTACCAGTAATCACCGTCACTGTTAAATATTTATGACTTATTCTTAATTTGAATTTGCCTGGATTTAATGTCAAGCCCTTTCTTAATGCTGGGTATTTCTCTGCTACATTTGAAGAGCACTTTAGTACCCGATGCTTTCTCCCTGTGAATGTTCTTACACACTAATTAAGTTACTGCTCAGTCTTCCTTTTGATAAGCTAAACAGATTGAGCTATTTTGCGCACTTGCTTTAAGACATTTTGTCCAATCCTTGAAAAATATTTTGAGGTTCCTTTCTTGTTCCTTTTTTTTAACACCTTCAAATTTTCAATGTTCTTTTCAGAGTATCAGAAGCAGATACTGTATTCCAGCATTGATTCCAGTGATACTGTATTTAGAGATAAAATGACCTTTCTGCTCCATTGTTTGTATGTGAGCCTCTTTGCTGCGTTACAGCCTTAATTTTATTTCCCTAGATGTATGACTTCCACTATATTAAACGTGTTTGCTTTAAAAGGCCTTTTTTTACCATGTATACTATAAAATACAATATTTAAAGCTAAATACAAATGACATGGTTTATTTTTATATATATTTGTGGTAAGAGGATTCTGCAAGTTTATTTTGGAAAACATGTGAAAGAAATGAACTTAATTATGTAAGTTCACTTCAGAACTTATACTGCTATTATAGTTAACATTTTGGATGCAGCTATATAAATAGATAACAGTGGTTTGGATGTTAGACAAATATTGTTTGTTATTTGCAGAGATGTATTGAATGAACTCTTGATATTTGATCCACAGTCAAGTATTTGTCTGTAAATCTCCTTCAATTATTAACATAAGTTAAATTAAAAAAAAAAGCTCAAGAAACATACCTGATCTTACTGTAATAGCTCATGATCTCATGCAATAGCTAGGCTTTTTTTAATTCCTCATATGCCATGGCTCCTTAGCTCTCAAGTTCTAGTCTATGTATTTGTGAACTGATACAGATTTGTAGTTTTCCAATTGGAACTAAGTAATACGATTATTTTTCCTGAATAATTTACTGTCCTGGGTTCAGCAGTAGCAGTCAATTTTTTCTCCTTCTTAGTAGCTGGTGCAGCTGTGTTTTGAGTCAGTGTGGGGACAGAGCTGATAATACTGATGTTTACTCTGAACAAGGACTTTGTGAGTCTCATGCTCTGCCAGGGAGGAGGGGAGGCCAGGAGGTAGCAGGGACAGGACACCTGACCCAAACTGACCAAAGAGGTATTCCATACCACAGCACGTCATGCCCAGCATGTAACT
>JBCJKH010028349.1:7453-31406 GCA_039877255.1 Loriculus beryllinus | reverse complement strand
CAGACAGGGAGCCAAAGAGGTCAGACAGCTGGGGAAATATATGAGCTGAGGAAAAACAGGGTGTGCATGAGCTGTGTGATAATCAGTGCACTGTGTTTATTGCTCTTCAGAAGCATGTCAAGCTCAAGGCTGTACCTAGTACAGTCCCACTGCTGCTTCCAGCACTGTTTTCCAGAAATGAACTGGGGAAGAAGTTGCTGGGAGAGTGACAAGAACTTTTGTGGTCTGATGAATAAGTGAGGGTGTCTGGAAAAGACAGGTTTGAGGAGTGGGTTGAAAACTGCTTTTAAGGGGTAAACAAAAAGTGAAATTAAGCTTCTGTTTGTTTTTATTTTTTCTTAATATTCACCAAGACTGTGAAGAGAAGGGGGTTGGATTGTAACAGGAGCAATGGAGGACAGATGTCTTAACATCTTAACACGCTTAGATTTTTCCACTAGAAATAGCGAGGCTCAGGCAGGATCTGTGCTGGGCAGGTAAAGCCTAGGTAAGACAAACCTCTCTGGGCAGTGCTGTGGGTAGGAATGACCTCCTGATGGAGCTGGGCTGGGGGACACGGTCATGTTTGTCTGTCTCGATGCTTACAGATGATTCAGCTGCTTCAACATCTATCTAGGGTTCAGGTTAACCAGGCGCTGGGATGATGCTCCTGGGGAGCGCTGGGGCAGACCTTGGCAGGCGGTGGGGTGGTCCCTGAGGAGCTGCAGCCGTGGGGAAGGGCAGGAAGAGGCCGAGGGCGCAAGGCGGGGGATGAGCCGCAGCCGGGTGCCTCCAGCAGCCCCGGGCTCTGCCGGGTCGATCGCCCGCCTGCTGCCACCGACACGTGGGTACCCGCACCCGTGGGCGCCACGAACCCACCCCCCCCCGCTTCGCCAGCCACTCAGAGGGCGATATTCAAATCACTGCTCGGTGCAGCCAATGGGAGGGGAAGGGGCGGGGCCTCGCCCCCCACCGTTCCCACGGCGAGCTTCATTGAGGGGGGAACTCGGCGGGCGGCGAGGTGCTGGGAGCCGTAGGGAAGCTGAGGTACTGGGGGCATTGGGAGGCACTGGGAGCATTCAGCATGACCGGCTCCACGCATGCATGCCAGAGACCCTGGGGACCACAGTATGACCCTGGCAGTAGACCCCAAAGGATGGGGGGAGCAAAGATTCGCCCATCAGGCAATGGGGTGCTATGGGCTCCACCTAAAGGTGATGCTCCATGGGCAGGGGTGGGCAGCAGTGTTGGGGTGTTTCGTACTGCATCCCTGGCAGATGAGGGTTTATACTCCTGTCCAGTATTTTGTGTGAAGGAGTCAAGAAAACATGCCCCCATATGAGGAAGGAGGCTGCAAGGTTGACAGTAGTGTCAGTTGTTGTACCTCAAATGAGTGCACGGAAAACAAAAAATATAGCTTGGTTTGGGCATTGACAGTTGGCCCTGGTTGGTTTTGGGATCACTCGTAAACTCGACCAGCTGCTCTGATTCAAGTGTTCTTGTTCAGAGGAGCGGTGGTATGCTCACATCAGGGATGCTGGACTCATCCCACACTGACTTCCTGTCCTGTTGGTGGATCCTCTGGACAAATTAAAAGAGCCCTCCCAGCACAGATCACATCCTCAAATCCAAGGATTTGCTCTGTGGGACAGAGGAGGTGACAGTGGGCAAGGTGCATGTGAGAAGCCAAGACAGAAGTGTGGAGCCCAGCTGTTGTGCTTGTTGCCCTTCACAGATTTGCAATTGACTGTCCTACAGCTCTCAGAAATTTTAGTGGGATCAGCAAGTTCAGGAAAAGTCTCATGGGTTTCCAGATTTCCTAAATGGCTTATAGCTGTCCCTCTATGAGAAGCACAGTCAAGCGGAAAGTTTTCCTTTTTGTGCCTCTTGAGAGAGCTTAAAGCAAGAAAACTTCCATCGAACAAAACAAGAGGACATGAGCATCATTTCCTCTGTTCACGGGGACTCCCAAAATGTAGGTGTCAGCAGTCATTTGAGGGCGCAATGTATTGCCCCCTTTTAAAAGAGGTCCCTGCTGGAGGAGAGTGACCTCTTTAAAAAGGGAGCAATATATTGGGGGGGGGCGTATTATCTCTAATGATTTGAATCATACTGATTATTTTGCATCTGGATGCCCTTCAATTACAGTATTGCCAGCTGAGAGCAGCAAACTTCAGTCTGGGAATAACATTCCTGCTTCCACAGGAGCTGAAGGCTGGGGGACCCTAAGCTCTGGTCTTCTGCTGCTGTTTCTTCCTTCTTTTCCTCCTGGCTGTCCCCTGCCAGCAGCCCAACAGCCAAAGATCTTCACCTCTGCTATGGATGATGCCTGGTTCAGTCCATGACGTGCCTTGCATGAACTTTGAAGCCAACATATTTGCAAAGAGCCTGTGCCAGCACTGTTTCCAAGCTGCAGGGGCTCACCAGCATGCTGTCCAGGTGAGCTCCTCCATCCATTCATTAAGGACCCTTTTGTTCTAGGTTGGGATTCCACATGCCTCCCATGCATGGGAATCCCCACCCAGGCCAGAGCTGGGAGCTACCTTATCAGGAAAGGGCTGGGCACTGGGTGTGATAGATCCTAGAAGGGAAAGCAGGGGTGCTGTAGATGGCAAAGCTACAAGGGGGAAGGGGGGACTGGCAGAGTTGGGACCCACCTTGGATTAATCTCTACTTGATGCCTGCTGGTATTTATGGTTTACCTCACCTGGAATATGGTCCTGGTGGATGTCTCTGTGGCCCTGGCTGTCAACTTAGGGCCAGGGTTGAGTCCCTGGAGCAGCTGCAGTGAGCTGTTTCTGGAGGGGGATAAACCTCACGGGTCTTTGGTCTCTGCATACTTTGATCCAACATGGTGCTGCGACACAGGGCCGGCTGCAAAAGCCACTTGGCTGCTTCTGACCAGGCGACGGCCGGTTTCATGTTCAGGAAGGGTTTCGTGTTGTTCGCTGTCCTCCAGGAGCAACTGGCCTGGGATGATGAAATAGTAATGAGCTTTCCTCTCTCTTGCCCTCGCCTTCTCTCTCCCTGGCCCTGGGCCCTCTAAGGTTACCTCAACCCTTTGCCCATGATCTGCTCAGAGCAGTCGCCTCTGAGCGAATCCCAGTGCGGGTGAGATGCTGGAGGGAACGCAGCAGAGACAGCCAGCTCCCTGGAGCATCCCCAACTGCTGCTCATAAGCCCTGCAGGTAACAGGGCTGGGGAGGATGCTGAGATACCTACAAGCCCAGAGAGAGGCTGGGGCTACAGCCTTCACTGCAAAACCTCCCTCCCTCTTTGCTCTATCTCCTCTCCTAAGGCTATCTGGGTGGGGAGAAAGAGTAGCTGTCAGCAGCATCAGCACTGATGGGAGGAGCAGTTTCACTGAGCCCTCATTCACATGTGCTGTCTCTGGGACTCCTGGAGCGTTCAGCATCAAATAGAAGTGTGCTGGGCTTCCCGAAGAAGGAGAAAAACCTCAACGGAGGGCTGAGAAAGGCATCAAGAGCCCCAGAGACCAGGCTGCTCTTGGAGGAGGTGGAAGAAGCAGCCTCTTCCAAAGGGCAGCCTTCCTTCTCATCCTCAACACGCTGATGGCACCATTGCATCCCCTTCTTCCTCGCAGGAGCATGGTGTGGAAGTGGCAGGACACGATGCCAGCAGCAACGCGGAGCCAGGCAGGTCCTGGGATGCTCTCCATATCCTAGCCCCGCAGTGTGAGGTATATGTGTGCGTGAGCCCTGTGGAGGGGACGGAGTGGTGAGTACCTGCCGGGAGCTCCCTCAGTGGGAAGAATGGAGGACGGGGAGTGGGAAGCCAAGCAGAGGAAATCAGATGCCTTCTCCCTGACGCTCTGCACACCCGTGCCTGGGAACAAGGGCTGAGCAACCCCCACCATACCCTATAACTCTCCCAGGAGAGGTCAGGAGGCCACCAAAAGTCTCCTTCCTCCTCACTGCCTCTAGAGCAAGGCTAGCAGTGCCAGGATGGGCTCTGCCAGTGTCTGCCCATTCAGTAGAGACAGAGACAGTGTGGCTTGGGCTGTTGGCACTGCCACGCACCCCTGAGCTGTGCTGACCACCAGCTGTCCTCTCTCCCTGCCCCACAGCTGGCACGAGAGCAGGGGATATCCCCTGCTCAGCCCCGGAGCTGAGGGCGAGCACAGAGAAACCAGCACTGACCCCAGCGCCTGCGCCCAAGCCAACTCCGCGCTTGCCAGGGTGAGATGGGGATCTCTTGTGGTGTGGGTTATTTTGGTCTCTTCAGTCCCCTCAGCCCTTCAGTGCCTCTTCTGTGGGGCACATTCAGAAGGTCCTGAAATGCAAGGGGGGATCAGTCTTCCCCTAAGGAACATGAGAGTCGCTCTTTGATTCCCTCAAGCAGACTTCCCTACGTTGTTTCTTGGCAGGCCCATTGATGTTGGGCTGGGGTCACCTTATGCTCACCCAGCTCCTCTCCTGGTTCCTTTTTACCATCAGCTTTGAGCTGAATGGGCTGTAACTTCTCAGATATGCTCTCACCTCCCTCCAGCCCACAAAAGCTACTAGTCCCCATAGCAGAGATCTGCCCTATCTTGTCTCCCAGGACGGGGAAATGACCTGGTTGTGGGACAACACTGTGGGATCAGGCAGACGGGACATGATGAGCTACGTGGGCCATAAGGAGGAGGTGCGACCGCGAGCCCCGCAGGCAGATAGACCCAGATGGGCTCAGCCCGTTCCCTCTGGATCCTGGGTGAGAACTGAGGCGCAGGGCTTTAGGAAAGAAATCTGCCCTCTGAAAGCAGGTACACTTGGTTTGCTCCTGTGTGAGACCTTACTTCTGGCTTGCTTTCCACCTGGAGGTCTCTGAAGTTCACAGCAGATCTCTTAGATTTAGCAGCTCTTTACCAGTTTTGGTCCCAGGAGGTTCAACACCCCCATGGGTACCACGTAAAGGGATGAGGCCCAGAGTCCGTGAGATGCCATCTCTGACCATGAACCATGGGTCTCCCTGATGCTCTCTGCATGGTTTGGCATGCCCTCAGCTTGCAGTGCCGTGCCCCAGCGCTCCCACCCTTCCTGGAGGGAGTCTGGGTTCTATCTTTGCCCTCCTGGACCGTTTCTAGCTCTCCTCCGAAGACCTGCTTTGCCGTGGACGTGGTGGCACCCCGCGTCGCTCGTGCCTCCCCCAGTAACGGCCTTCTCCCCGTCCCAGAGTGCCGCCCCACCAGCCAGAAGCCCGAGGAGAGCTGGCCGAAGCACCGGAAAGCCGACCCTCCGTGGCCATCCACCCCTCCACGTGCTACCACCGGCTCCTCCCGCAGTGACCCGTTGGGTGGCAGTTGGCACCTCGCTGGCTCCCAGGTGCGGGAGCCCCGCGGGCAGCCTGGCAGCAGGGGCACGGAGGGGCGGCGCGGGCCGGACAGGCAGGAATACACGGGGCTGGCCAACCTGCCCAAGCGCCTCAGCCAGCGGGATGCTGTCGACCGCTGTGGCTCCCGCATGCTCAGCCCCGGCCGGTTGGAGGTGGAGAGGATGTTTGGCTGCGAACGCAGGTGAGGAGCAATAGGACTGCACAATGGGGCCCCTCTTCTGTGCTGTTGGGGTGCCCCACCTTTGAATCGCTGTGTCTCAGGTAGAGAGCAGGGGTAGATGGCAGAGCTCAGCTTTCAGCTGTGCTTGAATTTCCCTTAAAGCAAGGGTTAGGTTTAGGCTCAGTGCCTCCCAACCTGAGGAGTTCCCCAATTATAGCACACCGAATTGCAGCTGAATCCATCGGAAAGGTGCAGCAAAGCTGCACAGCCCACCCTCCTCCTCCTCCTTCTCATATCCAACTCCTGGAAGCTGCAGGATGTACTGCAAGCCATGAAAAGGGTGAAGGAAAGAAGTGGTCCCCACTCCCAGCATCAGTTGGCTCCCCAGGGATCCAGGGTCCACTGCAGGAGCTGTTCAGTGAAGGACAGGGGATGCTAAGTGGTACTCAGTGATTGTTGAGTCTTGCCTGTAGAAGTGAGAGTGGCTCCATCGTTGGTGGCACAGGGTGGAATGAGGTGGATGTAAATGAGGACCAGGAAATTATCCTTGGCCAGATGGAGGGAAGCTTAAGCAACAATGTGAAGAAGACATGGGTGAGGCAGCAGGACATGAAAGCTGGGGTGGTTGAAGCGATGGGGACAAGGAGAGGCTCTGGGGCAGGCAGAGATCTGTGAGGTCAGGCTTATGTGGAGCAGGGGCTGTGCCTCTGAGCTGAGCCTGGCAGTATCTGGATAAACTGTGCCTGCTCACAGGAAATCAGAGACCCTGGAGGCTTTCCAGGCCCTGGAGGAGGGCCGTGTGGACCGGCTTGATGGCAAGACCCCCGTGCCACCCAGCAAAGGCCGCCTAGCTCGGAGGCAGTCCAGCCCCAGCCTGCCCAGGGAGGTGAGCCTTGGCTGTGTGGTGGGACCCCATCCCAACTCCTGCTTTTCCCTGCCACATTCTCCTCTCCTTATGCCACATGCTGCTTCTCTCTCCCATTTCCCTGCACTCCCCTCTGTTCCCAGCCCTCCCTCTGCAATGGACTGAGACTCCTGGCTCTTAAATGACAGCAGCCCTTTTCACCCTTTGGGTGCTAGATGCTTCTCTTCAGTACAGGCTGGCTCCATGCATAGAGACGCATTTGCTGTCTAAGGAACTATTTAACCAAACCATCTCCTAGCCCAAATCCTGTCTTGTTCCTTAGGGCCAGCAGCTCTCATGGCACCTTGAGCAGCGCAGCAGAGTTCCCAAGGAGCCCCTGCGCTCCCCCAGCCCAGCTCGGCACCCTGAGAAGGCCAGCAGGAGCCGGGGGGACCGTCCGCACCCTGCCAGCGCTGGCTGGCTGTTGGACAGAGGCAACCGGAGCCCACGCTCCACAAGCCCGGCACGACGGTCCGTGAGTCCCACAAGCACTCCACAAGCCCGGATCCGAGAGCCCGTGAGCCCTCCCTGGCGCTCAGAGAAGAGCTGGAGGAGCCGAGAGGGGCCTATCCGTGCCCCCAGCTCAGAGAGGGGCCGAGCTGCCTGGCTTGGGGGGAGTACAGGGCAAGCACCGGAGAGGAAGAGCCGAGGGGACTCGCTGCACCCCGTGGGCCTTGGGAAAGGCTTGGATAACAGCAGGCTGAGCCGGGCAGCGCCACCACCGCGGTCCTTCAGTCCTGGGAGACATACAGAGAGCACATGGAGAAGCCAAAAGGAGATTGCCCCTCCGGTGCGGGTAGCAGAGAGGCAGCGGGGGAGGCCGGGGGAGATGCTGCAGCTCCAGGCGCCTAGGAAGCCATTGGAATGTGGCTGGCAGAGCCTTCGGGAAAAGCTGCCAGCCTCCCACCCTGGGAAGGGCACCGGCAGTGACTGGAAAGGCCAAGGCAAGCCCTTGCGCCCTGTGAGCCCAACACGAACACCGGAGCAGGACTGGAGGGGTCGGGGGGATGCCCACCAAGCGCAAGCATGGCAGAAGGACTGGAAGCGCCACGAGAAGCCTGTGTGCCATGCGGACCTGATGCGCCAGCTGGAAAGGGACTGGAAAAGCCCCACTAAATGTCCCGATGTAAGACTACGGCCAGATGACAGCTGGAAAAGGCCTGAGAGTCCAGCACAGCAGCTGGAGAATGACTGGAAAGGCCATGAGCACACCCGAAACACAAACAACCCAGAGAAGCCATTGGAAAGCGACTGGGGAAACAAGAGGGCTCTCATCTACCATGTGAGTATGGCAGGAGCCAAGGTGATGGGGACCCTGGCAGGAATAAAACTGGCAAGCACAGAGTGGGTGGGTCCCTTGGGTTGCAATTCTGCACTTCCCAGCTTCCCTGGATCTTCTGCTACTCCAAGGGAGCCAAGCTGCCTGCCTGGCACTGGGAAAAGGGAGGATACTTCCCACCCTGGCCCACACTGGGAGGTGGCTGCTCAGATCTGGGAAACCAATGCGAGGACTAACCCCCATGGCTTCACCTCCTGCTTTCCTTCCCTGCAGCCCCAGCTGTGTGGAGGTGCCTTCCCCCCACAAAGCAGCACCGGATCCTCGGGAAACTTGCAGCCACGTTCAAATGACAGTGAGAAGCGCAACAAGGTAGGGGCTGGGACCTGGGAATGGAGGTAACTGCTGGCAGCATCTGGGTCTCCAGCACTTAATTTGAGCAGGCTTAGCATGCTGCTGCCTTCCTGTGACCTCTTGGGTACCAGCAGCATTAATACCCTCCTTCTTTTTGTTCTTTGCCCAGTTCTCAAGTGAAGAAAAACAGGGGCACAGGGCCTTTTTTTTTTTAAAGCCAGAGAGGGGCAAACAATCGAGCTGAGACTAAAACCTCAGAGTAGCTGCTTTCCTGCCCTTTATTACTGCCTGATGTTATGATGGCACTGAGGGTTTCATAGGGATGAAGCAGGCTTTAGTAGCATGAAAGAAGATACGGTCAATTGTGTTAGATTCCTGAGATACCAAAAATGGCACGAGAGCTGCTTTGGAGGTCTGCAGAAAGAGTGCTGGCAGCCCTTGTAGCTGCCAGCCGTGCTGGAGTCTCTTTGCCTTCGTCACCCTCCATGTGCGTCAGTTGTCTTGGCGGAGATGTCCCCTGCTAGGCTTTGTGCTTTATACAAGGACAAGCCGCAGCCAGGCAGGAGGTTGCCAAAGGTCTCTGAAACTCGAAACGGGTGACATCCCTTCCCTCACTTCGCTGTCCCAGGGCAGAAAAGAGCACAAACCCTGAGCTCCCCCTGCACAACTGGGGCAGGTTCACCCCAGCTATTCCAGGTTCCTTCAGCAGTGAGCTCTGGGCTGGGCAGCTTTGCTTGCCTTGTGGCAAGAAGTGTCAACTCGGTGTAGAACCTGTCATTTTGTTATGCATGGCTCCTTGCCCCTTTTCCTTTGGGACCCTCTCTCACAATTCCCCATCCTGATGCCAGCCATAGATGTGCTCTGGGGAGCACCAAAGGCCCCCGTGGACTTGCTACCATCTCTGCCAAGATTGCATATCACTGCTTTAGGGGTTCTTGGCTGGGAGGTGAAACTGAGCCACTTCAGGAGTGAAGGTGAGGACCCTGCTGTGCGCACACACGACTCCTGGAAATCCCTGCCTGGAAAACAAGTAAATCCCCGCCTGAAAGAAATCCCTGCCTGGAGAATGGCCGGGCTCCCGGCTGTCCCTTCCTGGTTCAGCGGCGGCTCAGCCCTGGGCTTCGTGCCTGCGGGGCGGGAGACGGACGCGGCTCAGCCCCAGCACCGACCCCGTTCCATTCCGTCCCGTCCCGTCCCGTCCCGGAGCCGCTCCCCCTTTCCGTGCGCCCCGGCGGCCTCGCCCGCCCCGACGGCTCCATTGGCTGCGGGCGGCCGGGGCGGCGGCGGCGGCTGCCATTGGCCTGCCCGGGCCCTCCCAGGAAGTTTGGGGGGGAGGAAAGAAAAGTTTTGGGGGTTGTTCTTTTCTGTGTGTTTTTGGGGTTTTTTTTTTTCTTTCTTCCTTTTCTTTCCTTTTTTTTTTTTTCAAGTAAAACAGGAGGGGAGGGGGGCGGGGGGAAGGCGGGCTGCGGAGCGGGCATGGTGGGGCCGTGGGAGCCACCCGGCCGCTGAAGCCGTCCCGCCGCCCTGGCTGCCAGCGCCCGGCCCCGCCGCGACCCCGGCCCCGCCGCCGGCCGCGGAGCCCCAGCCATGACGGTGAGTCGGGACCGGCCGTCGGGGGTCTGGGGGGGGGGGGGGTTCATTTGTTTCATCCCCCCGGCCGCTGTCCTGCCCCTCGGGTGGGAAGGGGCTGTCACAGACACCGCTTCCCGGGCACCGCTGCTCCCCCGGGGCACTCGAAGATGCGACCGAGGCTCGGTGCCTCCTCGCCTGCCCCATGCAGGGCTCCACTCGGTAGAGTCGCTTCGTTAGCGACCGGCACTTCCCCAGCGCCACGGACATGGGTAGCATTGCGGGTAAGCAGCGGGCTGGGCTGAGGCCTGCCGAGCTCACCGCACCGATGACCGCAGTGGGTGTGAAATCCGCGTCCCCCCTCTCCGGTACGGGGAGCTCCTGCTCCCTGTGGGAACCAGATGTGGTTTTGGGGCAGGGAGCGTCCGTCCCCTGGGGTGAGCCTTCCTCCGTGAGGATGTCTTCCACCCGGGGAGGAAGGCTGTTGAGCAGGGTCATGGAGGTGACAGGCTGGGCCCTGCCTGCTGGCGTTTTACATAGGAGCAGTGGGAATGGAAGAGCCTGTTGCCCGTTTGCTTTTGGAGCGCACGTAAAGCTGCATGTGTGCTCCAGCCGGGGGGCGGTTCTGCTCCCACTAAACTGAGCTGAGCAGTTTCGATTTGTATTGTTGGCCTGGGGCCTGTGCCTTGTGGAGCGGGTTCCCTTTTTGGAGGAAAGGAGACGTTGTGCTTGCTGGAAGGACGAAAGCCCTTTGCACATTCTCTTGGATGTGAGAGGAAGTGGTGCTCCAGGACCCGAGGTCCTGAGGAGCCCCTGGGAGTGGGAAGAGCAGGAGGCACAGTGGTAGTGATGGTGACCATCCCATCAGTCTCCTTGGACACGGAGCTTTCTCAGCCTGCCGCAGCCTCTCCTCTACTTCTCCATCTTGGCGCCTCTGTACCACCCAGGAGTCATTCTTTTGCTCCCATCCCCTTTCCTTCTTTGGTGTTTACATTCTTGAGATACTTGCAGACTGTTATCACCTCCCCTGTAGCCCTTCTTCACCAAAAGCAGGCAGCTGCCTCTCCTTAACCTGGAGAGGCATCCTTCCAGACATCACCTATGTCCCGGCTGCTTGGCACCCCCTTCAGTGCCTCTACCTGGTCATCTGCAGGGCTGAATGTACCTGTAACTCTGATGGGAATGGATGCAACTAGGCAGGATTGCTGCTGCCACCTCCCAAGGTGAAGCCTCACCATCCACAGCCCCAGGCTGCACAGCAGGGCCATGCATTTTGCCAGGGGTGCATCCTGCCGCATCCTTGCATCTCCGGATCTCTCCCAGCAGTTCGGCTTTCCTGGACATTTCCTCCTCCCACTGCCAGGCCATTTCCTCTGGTTCAGTTTGAACCCTGTTGTCTTTTCTGCTGATACTTAGAGCTCTTTATGCTTAAGAAGAAGCTGGATTTGGTTGTGAAGAGGGAGAGAAAAGTGGCACCTTGTGCATCAGCTGATGTCTCGTGTTATGGTACCAGCCCTGCTATGACAAGAATAGTTCAAAGCCAGTTCCAGAGCTGTGGCTCCGTGTCTGGGGGTGGCAGGGAAAACAGGAGTCCTGTGCAATTCACCCACTTGGGAGAAGCCTTGCTGTGGGGGGAGGGAGGGAGGAGGGGATGGATTTTTTGTCCCCAGCACTGCATCAGGGACAGTGGTTCTATCAGGACTTCATGCTGGTTTTCCCATCAATGTACATCCCATTAATGTTCATTATTTTGGAACCTAATGCTTTGGGATTGTAAATCCTCAGTAACATGAGACCCAGCTGATCCATACAACAGCCCCAGGCAGGGCTCCTTTCACCCCCTTTCTCCTTATATTGTTATTCCACCTTCACGGAGCCTGCCTGGCTCTCTCCTGCCCCGCACACGTGTGTCCCAGGAGAGGGGGGGAGGTTGCGCTTTGACGTTTCGCCTCCTTTCCTTCCCTCCCGCCGCTCCCAGTTTGGAGCCGGAGCTGAAGTCACTGGATTGGAAGGGATAACGGGAAAAAGGGTGGAGCTGCTGCTGCCACGGAGAAAGAATTAAGTTTCGGGGCTCTTCTTCAGGGAGGCAGCAGCAGGGCCGGCGGGACGTCCGGGTCCGTGAGGATGGGGATGCACGCGTCCCCCTCGTCACCCAGCCACCAGCAGTGCCTGTCGCCTCGTGGGGAGGTGAGGTGTGAGAGCTCCCCGTGCCCTTTTGCTCCAGTTTTCCTCCCTTCCCAGGCTCTTAGGGCTGCAGTTGGACACTTCTGGCCAGGCCTGAAGCTGTAGCAGCCGGTGACCTTCCCCTTGGTGGACCTCTCCATGCTTGCTTGAATCAATAGCTGGAGCACTGGGGTGGACCAGTGTGCATTCGACTCTTGCTTCCCCATAGGCTTGGATGTAACCCAAGGGAGATGAAAGCAGAGAAGCAGGGAGCTGGGCATGTGGGCAGCTGTAGCTAGCCACTGGGGCTCTTTTGGAAGCAATGGAGTGGCCATCAGCTTCCCAAGCCACCCCTTCTTCCCAGCTCGGTCTCGGGCGGTGGTTGATGGCTTCCTCAGGGCTGGCAGGCCTGATGCAGAGGGTTGGGAGGTCCAGCCCTGGCACCGTCCCCTCTCCAGCACCGTCCCTGCCTTGTCTGGCTGGTGAAGAAGGGGCAGATCTGCAGGCTCTGGCGTCTCAGGGAGGAGAGGCGTTGGGCTGAATTATTTGGTGGTGCAACTTCTCCCGAGCCAGCAGGGTTGGGAGGAGGGACCGGCTCGAGCCTGTTTGGCTGAGGGCAAAGCCAGGGAGAGCAGTTCCCCTGAGTCAGCTCTCTGGTGCTCCACCTTGGGAAGGAGATAAACTGGTTGGGATGCCGCACCAGTGGCGTGAGGTTAGGAGGAGGCAGGGAAGGTGGGGAAGCTTCTTTCTAGCATGGGATGACCTGGGTGATACTCTGTTCATTCTCATCTTGAGTAGCTGTGGCAGAGGGTAGGCTATGCAGCGGGAGGGAGAAGAAAGAGCCGGGTAAGAGAGGAGCCCCCAGTACCTTGGAGAAGATCAGGTGCTGGCTGTGACTCTGATTTCATCTCTACCCTGGGGCACATCGTTTAAAGGGAGCATGTTTTCACAGCTGTTGAATTGCGCCCTGTACATTTGTGGTGAGAGTTGTTCTTTAGAGCTACTCATGTCTTTATAATAGACAATTGGTGGTGAAGTTACCTGAGAGGCATGGCTCTGGGGCATGGATGGTCGGGGTTTGGACAAGGTGTGTCTGGTTCTTTGCCTCTATCTCCACGGCAAGCCCCATTGCTGGAGGTGGAGCACTCCCTCCTGCCCACTCTCCTTGTCCCTGCCTCCCCCTCTCTGAATAAATACCTCTGGGGCACCTTGTGGAAACCTCCCTGCTGCATATTTTCCTTTAATTTTTTTTAAACCTCTTTCCTTATCTCCTGCTTCCTCTTACTGGAACAACTGCCTGCTGCTGAGAGCTAAACCCAGCTCTCCTTCACTGCTGGGTCCTACACCCCCATGAGTTTCCTAAAAGTGCTGCCAGGCTATTCCCGCACTTGTTCTGCCACTGGGGACTTGCCTTCAACCCCCTGGCATGAAAAGCCTTTTTGTGGGTCAGTCCAAGACAATAACCCTGTGTTTTTGTGTTTCCTCTCCAGCCGGATCTCCTCAATTTCAAGAAGGGATGGATGTCCATCCTGGACGAGCCAGGAGAGGTAAGCCCAAGAAGGCAGGAGTCTGCCTCTTCCCCCAGCCTCTGCTGGTAGAGATTCCCCAGTGAGCAGCCGATTTCTTTCCCCCTTCACTCACTGAGGGTGCTCCCGCTGGGAAGGCCAGCAGGAAGCCTTTGGTGGGAGTGCTTTGCTCTGTGTGCAGGCACAGAGGTTCACGTAGTGCCCATCTCCCAGCTGAGGGGCACAAGGGGGAGCTGGAAGGGACATGGAGGAGGGGGAAGAGAAAGCTCAGAGGTCACAGCCCAAAGCGTGCCTCCCTGTTCCTACACTTCCCCTAATAACTGCCAATTTGTTTCCCTTCTGTCTTTTCCCTTTCCTCCCCCTGCCTGATCTGCCTGCAGTGGAAGAAACATTGGTTCGTGCTGACCGACTCGAGCCTGAGGTATTACCGGGACTCAAACGCGGAGGAGGTAAGCACAGCCAGCCTTTCCCCAGCCCACTCTTCCTTCCTGACCAGCGGGGACAGGATCACAGCCCTGGAGAAGCAGCAGCATTATGCCACCCTGAAAGGTGCTGGATATGGCGAACTGCTCTTTGCCAAGGGGTGACAAAGAAGATGGGTGTTTGAAGGCAGCTGGTGAAGCTGGGGGGCTGTCAGTGGTGGGAGGTGAGAAGGGCTGGTCCTGTGGCTGAGCATCTCTGATGCTCTCCATGTATGAGATGTATGTGAGGAGCTGAGTCTATCTCTCAGGGAGCTGTGGGGTGAAGGCAGAGGGTGCCAGCAGGTTGATGGGGTTTTCCAAGCTGGGTTTGCAGTATGTCCCAGCCGGTGGCTGTGCTTGCAGGCTGATGACCTGGATGGAGAAATCGACCTCCGCTCCTGCACGGATGTGACAGAGTTTGCGGTGCAGCGCAACTACGGCTTCCAGATACACGTGAGTGTCTGGCACTGCGCGGATGCAGTGGCATCGAGGGACACCGGGTGGGAACGCGTGCTCCTTCCCTGTGCCCAGAGGCAAACAGTGCAAACCTTTTGCCAGGACAGGAGCCTAGCAACATGGGTGACAGTGCTCAGGGACTCGGGTGCTGCCTGCCTGCAAAAGGAGGAAGAAAAGGAGGCAGTGATTTTTGCAGGGCTGGCCAAAGGCTCTGCTGGAGGTGGCCCAGGAGCCAGGCTAAATGCCCTGTGTTGTTTACTTGACCCATTAGCCAAGGCAGCTTCTGTGGAGCCGTGGGGAGGGAGTGGTGAGCACTGCAGATCTCGGAGTAGCTCTCTGCCCATACTCAAAGTAACAACCTGTACCCTGGGTCCGGCCCCAGGACAATCCTGCCCTTGGCTATTTGCTGTAGCAGCAGGAGTTGGCTGCTAAGGCAGCACAAAAATGGTACTTCTGTGGATGTGCAGGGCTGGGCATTTCCCTGTGGCCTGCTGCTGTACCCCTCCACCTGACCCTTATAGACTTAGGTGGCCTCTCTAATGCAGTCCACCATCTGTGAGAGTGAGTGCCTGGAGGTCTCAGGGAGTGAGCGGCAGCTGCCTGCTGACAGAGCCTCCATCGCCTCCCTTTTGCAGACGAAGGATGCTGTCTTCACCCTATCGGCAATGACCTCAGGCATCCGGCGCAACTGGATCGAGGCCCTGAGGAAGAATGTGCGCCCAGTCAGTGCTCCAGACGTCACCAAGTAAGAGCTGCCCCATGCTGCTTCTCTCCCCCTGCTTGCTGCCCCTCTCCCCTGGCAGGCAGGGAGTAGGGAGGTCCCTCTGGAAACCCGTCCGCTCTCAGATCAGCCCTGCTCTCCACTCCTGAATGTAGCCTGGATCTATCAGCCTGACGGCTCCTGCCATTGCCCCTGCTTTTGCCATTTCCCTGAGGGATGGGATGCTACATGGCCAACTCCATGCTTGGGGTGGGGGTTTAGCAGGATCTCCACCAGCATCCTTTCCCATGTGGTACCTCTCCTTCACTGGCTGCCGCTCTGGTTTCAGGCTCTCTGACTGCGATAAGGAAAACTTCCATAACTGTGTCCCCCAGAAGGGCTCGCTCCAGACGGAGGAGCAGCAGCGACTGGGCTCTAGCTCCGAGGGGAACTCAAAGGCCAGCCACTGGAAGGCAGATGGGCAGCGCCATGCCTTTGACTATGTGGAGCTGTCCCCCTTGCCGCAGGACCCCGGGAATCAGGGGTCCCCACAGAGGACAAGAGGGAGCTTGAGGGTCTCTGACCGAGCTCCGAAGCAGGAGGAGCTGGAGCGGGATCTGGCTGTCCGTTCAGAGGAGAGGCGGAAATGGTTTGAGGCCCCCGATGTCAGGGTCCCAAATAGCGAGGGGTCAGGGGGAGACTCTTCTCACAAGGTGGGGGAGCTGGACCTCCCCACTCCCCCGCTTTCGGAGGACCAGCGAATCCGGCTGAACGAGGAGATAGAGAAGAAGTGGCTGGAGCTGGAACGCCTGCCATTGAAGGACTCAAGGCGGGTGCCCTTGACAGCGCTGCTGAACCAGAGCAAGGGGAGCCATGGAGACACCAACGAGGCACTGAAAAAGGAGGTAAGAGCATCGCCCTTCTCTGAAACTGGGATGCTTATGGACTCTTGTTGTGGTCTCTGGCAGCAGGAGGCTCTGCAGAAGGGCAAGGTTGAGATTTAGGGAGATGTTTATTCTTTCTGGCTCCATTTGCCACCCCGCAAGTGCATGGGAGATTTTGCAACCGGGTAATGTGGGACTGGAGACCTGCTCTTGCATGCCTGCAGAGGTTCCCCAGGCCATGTTTTGGCCAGGGAAGTTAGTTGGTGGCAATGCTTGTGTGGAGTCTGTCTTTCCTGGGGGTGCATCTGCAGCCTCTCTTCTCTGCCTGTTCCCAAGCCTGCAAGCACTTGGAAAGGAGACATGCACTTGTCTGGTGTCCCAGCTACACAAGTAGCAGTGGTTTCCTTCAGCACAGATCCACCTCTGGAAGCTGGGATGTCTCCTCTCCTCTTTGTTAGTACCTACCAGGCTGGGGCTGGCTTTCCCAGTTTGGTCCCTTAGCAGGCTGTTCTTCCTGTGGGAAGCAGCCATCTCCATTGCCCATGCGTTGTCCTCCCCATCCCTCAGCCAAGGGTTTGGATGCAGCATGTTGGTTGGGCCATGGCTGAGCATCTTTCTCCCCTCCTTGGTGTATAGATCCAGTCACTGCGGGCGCAGCTGGAATCCTGCCGGGCCCGCAATGAGAGCCTTCGGGAGGCAGCAAAATCCCAGGGAGAAGGCCACGTGCCCCGGGGGTACATCTCACAGGTGAGCAGGGCACTGGACACAGGACCCTGGGGTTGCTGACAGTCCCAAACTGGGAAATGCTGGCACTCAGCTCATTGCTGAGCAGGTATCGCTAATCATTGGGTTGCCATGGTGACCCTAACTGGGCCCACTTGTAATCAATGTTAATTACATAAAGGCTGCTGTGTATTGCCTGGCCTTAAAGGGGACAGTATGAACAGGGAGGAGAAGAGTTAGGGGGGATTTACAGGATCTAGATACAAGGAAGCAGCTCTTTACTGTGAGAGTGGTGAGGCACTGGAATGGGTTGCCCAAAGAAGTTGTGAATGCTCCATCCCTGACAGTGTTCAAGGCCAGGTTGGACAGACTCTTGCGTGACATGGTCTAGTGTGAGGTGTCCCTGCCTGTGACAGGAAGGTTGGAGCTGGATGATCTTAAGGTCCTTTCCAACCCAAACCGTTCTGTGATTCTGTGATCTGCGCCCTGCATTGTGCATGGGTATGATACTGGCCTGGGCTGGGGGGGCTGAGCTGCCCCCAGCTCAGGAGTGGGTCCTCAGCTTTCTGCCAAGCCACCTGCAAGTTTGCAGCTTCCCACATGTGGTTCTGGCTAGCAGGGGCTCCCAAATCCCTTGTTAAAAGCAGCCCATCAGGCCCTGGGGAGCTCCCCTCATTGCCCGAGCCCTGAAGGTCACTTTGACAGCACAGCCTGTTGGATTGCTGGGATGGCACGTGGGAAAGCCTGCAAAGCAGAGTTTACTCATGCTTCAGCCTCTCTTCCCTTTGTTTGTTTATTCCCCCCTCTGTGGACTCATCCAAAGCAAACAGGGTCACATCCCGCAGGGTTTCCTGGGGGGAGGCTGCCGTTCCACTGTGCTGTGGCCATTTCAGGATGTGCCCTATGTGTTGAAAGCTACGGGGGGGTGGAAGGAAACTGGGGCTGGTGAAGCCTGTTGAGTGCGTTGGCTGTACCTAGTCCAGATAAGGAAACCCACAGGTCCCATGGTGCCCAGCCCAGCCACTTACCAGTGGCTCTGTCATCTTGATTTAATATTTACAGCTTGCAGGCCTCTTTATGGTGAAAGAAAGGGCAAAAGCAGTGGGGAGGAACTGCACCTTATCTCCCAAATAACTTGGTTTGAAAGGCCTGCTTTTCACATCTGAGGCCACACTTGGCCTTTCCGCAAAGGGCGGCTTGTTCTCCCTTAGTCTGCTGAAGTTTGCAGCCTGGCTGTGGACAGATAACCAGATTGATCCCTTGCCTTTTTCCTCTCCTTTGGCTGATATGTGAAGCTTCCCAGCTTCCCTTGCTTCAGCAGGGAGGAGTAGCCAGCAAGGACTTGTGTTCCCTCACTGTGTCGCTGCACCCTTTATATCAACCTTACCCTTTGTACTGGGGGAAGGAATGGGATGGCAAGGGGCTGCTGGGGGACACGATGGCTTCCTGGGTCTCTGCTGATGTCTTAAGAGTCCCTGGCTGTTAAAAATAATACTCTGGCATGGTGTGGTGGTGAACAAACGCTTCCTGTGGGGCAGTGCTGCCAGTCTGAAGGGAGAGCAGAGGCACAGCTCTGAAGTGGGAACCACTTTGTTGTGCTAACACCAGTTAACCACAGTGCTCAGCACTGAAAGAACATGAGACATCCCTGGTCTCAAGGGCCATCAGAAAGGAGATCCAGCTGTGTGAGGAGGATCCCTAACCATTAGGCTTTGAGGAGGGCTCTTTGCCAGCCTCTGCCCAGCCACAGGGCAGTGCAGGGTGTCGCTTTTCAGGAGAGGCTCAATTTTCATTGATTCTGGGGGATGCTGCTTCATTTGAAAGGCAGATACTGAGATGCAGTTCCCACTGTTGATGTCCTCCAGCCAGGCAGTGACTGGTGTGTCAGGCATGTTATTCCCAGCTCTTGTCCCAAGAGGGATGCTGCTGTCTTGCTGCTATGAGCAAGAAGAACATTTCTCTCCCCGCAAACCTCAGCCCAGGTGGGTGCCGGTCCTGGCCCCATCCCTTCCTCCTGGTCCCTCACCCCTCCTTTCCCTGGCACGGCAGGAGGCCTGTGAGCGCAGCCTGGCTGCAATGGAGTCATCCCACCAACAAGTGATGGAGGAGCTCCAGCGGCACCACCAGCGGGAGCTGGAGCGGCTGCGGCAGGAGAAGGAGCGGCTCTTGTCAGAGGAGGCAGCAGCGACAGCAGCAGGTAGGAACAAACACCAAGCTGTGCCCCCACATGGCCCCAGATGTCTCTTGCCGGTCTCAGTCATCTGGAGCCACGTGGATGACCCTGCTGGTGTGAGTCTGATGCTCCTTGGGGCATGAGCGTGGTGCCCCTCAGCCCTGTGCTGTGTGGGGGGATTGTTTGGGCTGGGGCAGGGACAAGGGGATGGTAAAGATCCTCTGGGAAATGGGGTCTTGCCGCTGTGGATGGGTTGAAGGGAGCCAGCAGCTTCTTGTAGGTATGTGGAGGTGGCATGGAGCTCCCATGCTGCCCTGTGTTAGTCTCCTTGGCAGCATTTGGTGCATTGGGATGATCCTGAGGGCAGAAGGGAAGGTGGGGGAATCTGCAAAGACAGGTCTGAGAGCCTGCAGCAGCAAGAGCTCAACCAGTTCCCTGGTGTGGTTTCCTTGGATGTGCTGGAGCTGGCACAGCCTGACCCCCCATCTCCTGTTGCCCCCCTCTGCAGCCATCGAGGCACTGAAGAAAGCCCACCGTGAGGAGATGAACAAGGAGCTGTGCAGGACGCGAAGCTTCCAGCAGTGCAGCTCGGTCTCAGATGCCCTCCAGAAGCAGCACCAGTAAGAAACCATCTCTCCCACTCCTCTTGCCTCATGCTGCCACCCTGTGCCAGTGTCACCTCACCCAGTCTGCATCCATAGCAGCCAGCTCCCTCTGCAGGGATGGTGGGTGCCCAGCAGTGACTGCCAGGGGTGCTGGAGCTGTAGGACAGGGAGGTTTATCCCCTGCTTGTCTATTTTCCCTACAGCACCTCTGTTTTCCCTTCAGCTTATTCCCTCTATTTTCTTTATGAAAAGCTCCTCCGTTTCTTCTAGAAGCACTGCACTTTTGTGGGGGAGGCTGGGAACTGGTCCACAGGGACCCTTATTTTGTGGGCAGAAGCTGCCCATGGCAGGGGGAAGGCGATGCTGGTGGTTAGGGGCCGGTGAGGGTTGTTATGGGCAGTGATGAACCAGCACCTCTTTGGCAGGTTGGACGTGGAATCTCTGAAGCGGGAGCTGCAGGTGCTCTCTGAGCAGTATTCCCAAAAGTGCCTGGAAATCGGGGAGCTCACACAGAAGGCAGAGGAACGGGAGCAGACACTGCAGCACTGTCAACAGGAGGGGAAGGAGCTCCTCCGGAAAAACCAGGCAAGAGAAAGGCTTTCCCTGCCCACAGTGACCATGGACTGCGTTCCTCCCTTGCACAGCACAGTCCCTCTGTTAAAACACCCCAATTTGTTCATATTTCTTCCCTTCTGAGATTTTATCATCAGCGAAAAAAAATACTCAGAGTTAGAGGCTATGGATGGACATAACTGTGATTTTAAATACTGTGAGTGAATTCTGCTGGTTGTAGGTGCCACCATCACCTGCGGGCAGGGGGTAACAAGGACATCTCCAAGCTCGAATAGGGCTGGTATGTGAAGGTGGAAGGATGAGGACAGCAGAGAGGCCTGTGCCATTGATGTCTCTTGGTTGTGCCTGCAGGAGCTGCAGACCCGCCTCTCGGATGAGATCGGGAAGCTGCGAAGCTTCATTTCCTCACGGAACTCTGGGGACCGCTCTCCGAACAACAACGAGAGGAGTTCCTGCGAGCTGGAGGTACAGACCCCCTCCGGCTGCCCCAATGCCTCCATCCCCACCCCGTGCCAAGGGTCTCCTCCTTGCAGTGGTTTTGGCTTGGAGCGGGTGGAAGGGGGTTGCCGGATGGAGCAGAGGCCAGTGCAGGAAGCAGGTATTCAAGCTTCCCCTCCTCTGCTCTCCGGGGCTGCTCATGCCGTTTCCTGCCCCAGCCCTCCTGGCCCTTCCTTCCTTTTCCACCACTGCCCTTGCGCCGGAGCCTTTCCGAGGCGTCAGCTCCTGAGTCACCTCGGGTTCTTCTCGCCTCTCCTCGACCCAGGTGCTGCTGCGGGTGAAGGAGAATGAGCTCCAGTACCTAAAGAAAGAGGTGCAGTGCCTCCGGGAGGAGCTGCAGATGATGCAAAAGGTTGGTGTTTTCTGGGAGCCATTGGGAAAGCAGCAGGAGAAGGGGGAAAGGGGAGCACCTGGATTTATCTGGGTTTGATGGGGTGCTCAGGCCAAATCCTCTGTGCTCCTCATTCCTGCTTGCTCTTGAGCACATAGCAGCTACGTACCCCAAACAGTGCAGGCTGGTAGTGACTTACTTACCTTACACAAGGGAAATATCATTGTGACTTGACTGCTGGTTTCCCCAGACGTATGTACATATAAGCATGGACAGGCCAGGATCCCTTCTTTCCCAGGTGAAGCCTGCCCAGCACTTGTGTTCCCTTAGTTGTCGCTTTGCTGGACGGATGAGTTTCCTTGGGCACCATTGCTGGGTGTGCTGCTCCCTCCACTGGCAGCAGCTCCTTCAGAGGCATTTTCAAAGACCCCTGCCAGAGGAGAACCTGAAGGAGGCTTTGAGATTCAGTGGTGCTCCTCCAGTTTATAACTTTCTCACTTCAGCTTTTTGCCATGTAAGTGGCTGGGACCAGCCCTTTCAGCAGCCTGCTTCTTTAGTGGGGTTTATTTTTCCCATATGGCTTGCCCAAACACACATAAGCCATACTAAAACCCACATCACCTCAGCGTGATGCTGCAGATCCCCACTGCTGTGGCACCAGTGACTGCCTTTCTCCCTGGCCCAGGGTTTGGGAAGTGCTATCTCTGTGCCTTTCTTCTGAACAGTTTCTGCGTGGCCCATATTGGGATTGTCTTCAAACCCATCACCTTACCTACTGGCCCTTCTCATGCTGGGCTTGCCTTGCTGCCCCCATCCCTAATACCAGCCCTAAAACCTGCTGCCTCCTCTCTGTCCCCTGTCAGGATAAGAGATTTGCCTCAGGGAAATACCAAGACGTCTATGCAGAGCTGAATCACATCAAGGTGCGCTCGGAGCGAGAGATCGAGCAGCTGAAGGAGCACTTGCGCCTGGCCATGGCAGCTCTGCAGGAGAAGGAGTCGCTGCGCAACAGTGTCGGCGAGTAACGGTGAGCAATGGGGATGCAATGACATCCCCTGTGGGTGCGAGTCACTGTGATGGGGATGGAAGCTGCCAGTTCCTCCTACATTACTCAATGCTCAACCTTCAGGCTTAGTCTTTTTCTTCTCTGCTTCTTGCATCCTCTTGTCCCATCCCTCCTGTTGTCCCTGACATTCTCCCAAGGTCCCAAGCCTCCTTCTCACCATGCTGCTCCTGCAGCCAGCACCAGCGTGGCAGGAGGTGGGAGCCAGCCAGATGCTGGCCTTTGCCCTGTAGCTTGGGTGACAGCGTGGGGAAGGTTGTGTGCTTCCTACATAGGTGATGCGTCTGCTGCTTTTGTCTTTGAAGTGGTTTCCCTATCACAGCATAGAAATTTGAGGTCTGCATCAAAGCAGCCATGACTTAGACCCAGCCCTTCTCCTACACTTACCTGCAGGCATCCCTGCTGCATGAATGAAGGGATGAAGGGAAACACTGTGACAGAATGAGGACGTCCCGTTGTCCGGAGCGCTTCTGCTTCTTGCTCCAATCCTGTGGCCATTGGGATTTGGGTCACCCAGCTCTGCTGGGTGCTGAGATGAGTAGGTCTGTAGCAGGGCACCAGACAGAGCAGAAAGGGCAGCATTTCTGTGCTCAGTGGAGCCTTTCTAAACCATTTCTTTCTTTCTTTCTCTCCAGGTCTGCTCTTCATTTGTTTATCTGTTCTTGTTTTGTATTTGCTCCATTCCTCACTTGCGGGGAGGGGGAGGTTGAATCCCATCCGTTATCGCCTTGGCAAGGAATCCTACACACCCCCAACCTCCTCACTCCCCTCCCAAAGCTTTTATGACGAACCCCTTTTGCCTGCGTACCTGAGCACGTTGTTTGGACTGGCTCCTTACATGCACCTTCTTCAGGATTTTATATGTGAAAATTATATTTTATAGAGGATTTTTCCTCCCGGGAAGAAGGGGAAGAGGAGGGGGGAAATCTTTTACTACATCACCAGCGTTTTCTAACCTGAAAAAGAGAATCTGGTTGTCACCCCTTCCCCAGCCCTACACAGCCACCTTCGGCACATGCTCCCTCTCTTCTGAATGTCTCCACGGCCCCCAGGGGATGTATGGCGAGGACCACGCTCCCCCCCTGTGCCACCCCAGGGACCTTTGGAGAAGACCTGCAAGCCATAGGAGAGAGCCTCTGGGGCAGTCTGCCATGGATGTGCTTGTCGGGGGACTGTGGAAAGAGGAGACCTTGGCAAGAGTCCACATGATCGAGCTCTCTCCGTGACTGCCCTTTGGCTCCTTCGAGAACCCGAGCTGGCTGGAGCCCGGAGGCATGGGGCTTCTCCTATGTGGGGAAGAGGAGCTGTGAAGCTGCTACTGCACCCGCCAGAGCCAACCCCCCCTCAAGGTGGCAGCTGCTGCTGCTGCTCTGCTGCACCCTTCAACTTTTAACTTAATAAAATCTTCCCCTTTCGCTGAGAAGAATGTGCTCATGCAGGGGAAGGCTTCCCGAGTGGCCCTCACCCCTCATGCTGGTGATGCTGGGTCGTTTCTCCAGGTTCCCGTGTGGTTTTGGGACATCCTGACCTGTTGCTTCCTACCCTCTGGATGTGGGGAGGGAGAGTCCTGCAGTGCTGTTATCCAGCTGTTTGCTTCACCTCTGGATTTGGGGGGAAATAATCTGATTCACCACACCGCTAAGAAAATCCCACTTGGACCCTCTGCGTAAGGAGTCTGGGCTGCATCAGTAAATGCACTAACAGGGGGGGCAGATGGCACTGCAAGCTACAGGCAGGGTAAGCAGTATATACAGATCCTGGGGGAGATCAGAGGGATCTCAGGTGTTTCCTCCTCACGTTTTTGGGTGATGCTCATTGCTTATTTGTCAGGGTGGAGGACCTGGGGGTTACAGCTGCTCATTCAGCCCCATTCCAATGTGAACATGAGCTGTTGCTCTGCATAGAGGCTGTTGGCAATTACAGAAGAACCTTAACTGCAGGCTCACACCATGGCTGGAGGTGACATCTGAAGAAGTGAAGATGGTCAAGGAGGACTGTTGGATGTGACGGGTATGTCGTCTGGAAGGCTGGAATACTGTGAGACGTGGGGAGGAGAGCAGGGTGTAAGGACACAATGGCAGCGCAATGAGAGTTAGGGCAGCAGTGTGTGATAACCTCACCGTGTACCAGTGGCCCCTGGGGCAGGGGGTTACAGCTGCTCATTCAGCCCCATTCCAATGTGAACATGAGCTGTTGCTCTGCATAGAGGCTGTTGGCAATT
>JBCJKH010028346.1:1477-17321 GCA_039877255.1 Loriculus beryllinus | reverse complement strand
TAAGAATTTTGCCTTTACTGTGATCAGTGTGAAAAAAATACATGATGGCATAGACAGCATCATTTTTGTACTTCACTCCTGTTATTTGTGGTTACAGCAGAGTACAAGACACTTGGAGAAGTATTAAAGTAACAGTGTGCCTCAAGAACTGCAAAAGCTGTAAGAGTAAAGCTCTGCTGTTGTGTAAGAGTTTTCCCTTTACTGAGTTCAAATACATAAGAATATATAAAATGTCACAACTCAAATATCACATCATTATTACATTTTAGTTTTAGAATAAAGTTCACTAGGCTTCTTACAGATAACAGGGCCTTGGATTTGGGAGGAAACCAAGAGCAGGTAGAGTTGAATGTTCATGACCTGATTTGTAGGCATTAAAGCATATCTGATAATAATGTTGCTTATGAAGTGCCACTTACACAACATACAGTGTTGTAAATTTAAATTGTATTTTTAATTTCTGTCCATATTGGTAAAATATTAATTCAAGGACTAATAAGGGTTTCTGCAGATACTTCATGACATGATAATTTATTTTTCTATATTAAACTTTTTTTCTTTTTTTGTGATAAAGAGATGCCAGTAACAAAGAGTCCTTTACATCTTTGGTACTCTCTGTGAGCTCCCTTATTATTCAAATTCTCTTTTTTGTGGAATGAAATGTCAAAGTGATATGAAAAAGGAACAAATTCTACCTAAAAAAAAAAAAATGCAGGATAACTGCAATTAAATGACAGGACTTAATTTCCTAAAATAATTACTACAGTAAGACTCAAATACAATGGAAAAAAAAATACCCCAAGCAACTAAAGAAACCAAGATTAATTTATTTCTTGCTCAGTGTGAATTCTACAATGTCTTTAGACAATTCAGTATTGCATATAATAGGTATCCAAAAGAAATATTTGTAAGTACATCTATGGGAAAAGAATTGGTGTTTACTGGGATAAAGCAAGCCTCATTATTTCTGTTTGGATTCTAGGTGAATGTTGGGACCACTTCTGATATATGTAACAAAAAGTGCTGGTCTTTTTAACTTATATTTAACATCAAAAGTCATCCTTATGGAATATCATATTAGTTTTTTAACAAATGCACCAAAATTTTCAAATATCAAAAGTGGTATGAATCAATGCAGAAGAGAGGGAATGAAAACCAGAGAAGGGCAGGCTAGAGGGAACATGTACAGAGGTGGACAAAGGAAAGGAGAGCTTGATAGGAATAGAGAGAAGCAAAGTACTGGCACTGGTGAAGCAGGAGAGAAGTTGGGTGCGGACATCGTCGAGGGCATGGAAGGAATGCCTGTAAGCACCAAAGGCTGCTTCTCTCCAGAGCCTGAAAAAGAGGAGCTGAGTTCCAACATCCCACAGTTGTACAGAAAAGGCTGCACAACTGAAAACAGGCATCTCACTCCCACTGGAGTCTTGTTCACAAAGAAGACTGTTTTCACTCTTCATGGTTTTGTAATGAGGTGTTTTTTAGTTCCTTTTTCTTTTCATTATTTTAATTTTTAATTGAGAAATTTCATGCTTAAGCTATGACAAATTTGGAGCTTTTTTTTAGTCTACAACCTATGCATGAAGAAATGTGATAGTTTTCACAGATATAATAACTTCCAAAATTAATACTGTTGAGTTCAAGAGATGTAGAATTTGCAAGTGACATTAACAGCTGTTTAGAAATTTGCTTTCCTCTAATATTTGGTGTTACACAAATCTACTGATTGGTGGATGGCATCAGGAGGAGAACTTTGGGAACTGAAAATGTTCAAACTATTTTAATGACCCTCAGCAAGGGTGCTGAGTTAAGGTTACACAGGTACCTTACCATTCCTTAAATCTTACATGAATCTTCAGGAATTAATTTTTCAGTGACCCACTTTTTGTAGGTAATTATCCTTTCTGGGTTTTTTCTAGTGCAGGGAATACCTCAGCTAAGAATTTCGTCCTGAGATTTGGCATGTCCGTTTCCAGTCATCACTACAATGAGGAAACAGTGAGAAGCATAAAAATTGGTTTTGGAAACTGCTGACTTTATCAACTATTACATATTCAATCACTTTAACTTTTAAACAAAGAACCATGTTATTTTTACTTATCTCGTTTTTTGTTGCTCATAACTGAAAGCAAATAAATGCATAAAATAGGCAAAGAAAGAAAAACTTCCTTCTACAACATGAAAATCATCTTTGCCAACAACTTGATTCTGTCCTAGGGACATGCAGAGATGGAATTAAAAGAAAAGATCCTCTATCAGCTCCTTTCTGTTTGTGTATTGTTTGCTACTGGATCCGTTTATTAGCCTGGAGACAACGTGACAGTTGACTTTAGCAGTAACACAGCACTCATTAGTAAGCTTGACAGGGAGGTGCCAGCAGCTACTTGAGATTATATTTTATCAATCTTCATGGCTCATTTGGGAAGCTCGCTACACTGTCATCTACTCCCAGTGCTCACTGGGATGGGCAAGAAACAGCAAGTACTTCTAAGAATGAGGAACTTGAAGTTCTTTGTGATGAGAGAATCTTGTTTTAGTCAAAAAATGTAGTGCTGACCTAACAATTGTGCAACTTCTACCTGACAGATTCAATGTCAAAATTAGATGACTGGTATAGAGTTTTTAATGTAAATTTTCTAACATTTCTATGCCCCTTAGGATAGTTATTTGCAGAATTCAATCTAAAATAAAAATGTAAAAGATGGGTACAAACATTACTGCCATTCTTTAAACTGTCACCAATCAAAAGAAGCAGTGACAATAGTTTACAGATTTTGATGTTTGCTCTCTCCTGACTTTTTCCCATGACTTTTTTGGTAGATTATAACAATTTAGGACTAATTTAATGCTTTTTTTTTAAAAAAAAATATAATAAATTTTAAGATGTTATTGATTTGTAACAGTGTGATTCATCATAGTGGTTCCAATCCCCAAATTAAAAGATTTTGAATCATTACTTCTGCAGATATTAAACTGTGGTAAATAATGTGAGATAAAATAGAAATAAAAATTATTAGTAGTTTTGCTTTCTTCTCTGTATGTTGAGCTTTTCAGAGGCATTAGGAACATGCATTCAGTGCTCTGGAAAAGACAGTGACATATTCATAGACCACACACAAACTAAGTTTCTAATTAATTTACACTATTCATGAGTGAGTACTTCGGGTAAAAAATAAACTGTTACGTGATTCATGACAAAATCATGACACTTGGCAAAACTGTCACTTGTTGTGTGTACTGGTGAAATAAATACTACGTGTTGATACAGTTTTTTTACTCTGCGTGTTAGTAATATCCCCTCTATTACCAGCTGGGGAAACAGAATGTCAGCTTTTGTCATGCAAGAAGAAATGTTTTAATCTGTTTAGGAGGTTGGTGCAGTATGAATTACTGAGATACCATATGTCCTCTGAAACACATGGCAAATTTATCTTGCCTGAAGAACAGCAAGGAAAAAACATTTGGTTATGTGGTTTGAAAGGGGGAATTAAAAAAAAAAAAAAAACCAAACAACAAAAATGACTATATGCTTATGTATCATCTTTAAGAATAAATTGCATGTACTGTTAAGAGTGACATTAAAAAAGTAAAGAACATGTATGGAACAGTCTGACTTCACTTACCCAAATCCTTTTCATGCACTTATATAATATTGAGATTTCCTTTTTTCCACACATTTGAATATTTTATTAAAACATAGGTTTTTTATAACTGCTAAATCAAACACTTTCTCAAAAAGGATTGTATCATCTCTGTCCTAGACAATGGCTAACCACAGATTCCTATAATAAAAAAAAAAAAAAGGGAAAAATGCCTCAGCTCAATCAGACTCACTGAATAAAGACAGCAGATACTGAAAGTGACATAACTCAGGGACTTGAGTAAAAGAGTAGATCTGAAGATTACAGAGCAGGGAAAGAAAGATACAAGGCTGGATGCTTGCTTGGGGAGCATGAGTGTATGGAGAAGGAGATTTTGAAAATGAAGGAAAGAGCCATTTGTTCAACAGTGCATGCTGAATTCTGACTGCAATTTGAAGCATAATAAACACAGTATTCCCTTTGGTATCTAAAAACTATACTCTTTGAACTGATTATGCTCTTTTTGCATTGGTAATTCATTCACCTGTTGATACTAGTACATATTTTGGTTTGAGATTCCATAAATATGTATAACCTGAATTTCGGCTTTCAAAGAATTAATTCTCTCAACAATATCATCATTGAAGTAATGTTATGCCTGTAGCAGAAAACCATCAAAACAAGAAAATTCACTGCTAGGGCTGCACCATGCCATATGTCCTCTAATACCTAATTACAACAGGGGCACAAAAAGCAAGTCATTAAACTTGCACCCTATTGTGCATAGGTATTAGAGGACATATGGTGCATTTCAAATTAAAGTATGATATTCCATGCATTTCTTTTATTAGTGGCAACTCTTTTTAACATAGGAAACTTTTGTTGCTATTTTGTTACTATTTCTTTCTAGGAAAATTGCCAATGTTACAGTTTTTAGTAAAAATTATTAAAAAACCCCCAAACCCTCAAACCTCTGGAACTTGCAATGGCTATTTACATTAAATAGGCATTAATTTTCTTGTAGATGTCTATAAAGTTTTCTATATTCAAAACTTCTGATAGGATTTTTCACCATTTAAATAAACTGTGTTGACACAGTGTAGGAAAAGGTTCCTTCAGGAAACTTGGTTAAAGGATAGCAAAGAACGAGCCTTACTAACTCCTTTTCAGAATGCAGATATATTCATACTGAAGTTATGGCTAGTTGGTTGGACCAGTTTTATTGAACAACTTCATCAACGATCGGAGAAGGAACTAGGCTAAACAATCTCTAAATTTGCAAATGATACCCTTTTGAATAAAATATGGCACTAATGATAAGGAACTCTAGAACGACTTAAAAAATTTTAGTCAGTGATAAAAACATGACAAATGAAGTTCAAGGTAGATAAATATAAAGTGTCTAGGAAAAAAAGAATCTAAAGAAAGCCATAAATGTAATGGCAGGTTTGACTTTTCAAAATGAAAACGTCTTGCTAGGCTATTTGCTCAAAATCTAGACTATAGCAACAGTTTTCTGCAGGTTTTCCTGCCTGATACTTACAGTACGTCAGTACTGTATATATTTTTTTAGGAAAATAGGAAATAAAAACCGCTACATTTACACTGACAGGTTATGATTACAGTAGCTTTTTCTCCCTTTGACATCTATATATACAACAGCAGCAGATGAACCTTGTGACATCATCATTTTTTCTTCCTCTCCAAGTAAACAGAATACTTCCCAAAATTCTGTTCCATGCAGCTGAATGGCTCAGGGCACCAACAGTACTGCATAGACATTTTGATCTGAGTCCTCCTGCACAGCTGTCTATATAATCACAACTGTTGCTTTTGCTGGTAGCTTCCAAACAGGTAAGAATTAATGGGCCACAGAAAAGGAACTATCTCACTTCGAAAGAAACACTGATGAGCCAGCACACAGACGTGTAAACAGCTACTACAGCAACACTGGGTACTTACACATTTCATTATGTCAAAGCACTCTGAGTGGTCTATTTCTGTTTTCTAACTTGTGGAATTTAAGGAATTATTCTGAAAACAAAATTTTGATTTAGTTTGGATTTTTCAGTGCAAATTACTTCTGTCACTATGAGAGCTCCTTAAACTTCCTACACATGTCTTAAGAGAAAGAGATTGTAGGACATTTAGAAGCATCCACTAAGTTCTTTTCACATGAAATGAAGGATCTGATCTTTAGGCTTTGGCATAGTTTTTTAACAGACAGACTTAGTCAGCATAGTTTCTTAAGACCTGGACTGAACGCTACAAGCCACAGTGGCTACTCATGTGGAAGCCCTTCATATAAAGAAACTGAAACAAAGCTGCCTGTGCATGTTTCTGATGTGTGAATTTAAGCCTCTGTTTCATAGTCAGAGAACTGTTGTCACAGGAAAAACAGTGACTGTCATTAGCATAGTGGGGCAGATCTCATCTTTCATCTAACTGTGCATCAGTTTGGAAACCTCCACTGGGACATTGGAACTGTGTCTGTCTATGCTAGCTACAGTTTATTACGCGTGTTTATCCAGGGCAAGAAAATGCTAACAAAACTCTGCAGAAATACAGAGTTTCTGAGTTTCTGATCTGTGTGAATGTCTCCTCTCTGCATCTATATTCTTCCACCTAAGGGATGCAGTTAAAATCCTTTCATCCACAAAACAAAAAACAAACCAAAACAAAACCCAGGTAAAGCTGATGAGAAGAGCAGGACATGGAACCGAAACACAGAAACTTGTCTCACCAGCAGCTTTGGAGAACTTGCTCTTTGGACTCAGGGATACCATTTTTCAACTACTTTTCTCCCTCATTTCAACTATGCTTTAATTTCTCTTTTTCCTCAAGTTCTACTCCACCTAAAATGTTAACACACACATAATGCAATTCTGAGTAAGAAAAAGTAGGATAACAACAGGAGCATGTATATAGCCAATTTGACTCATATTTATTAAATATTCATAAAAAGGAAAGATTACAGCAATGTGGCAGAATCCATCTCAGTGTTTTGACACTATGATAGGGCATCTATTCCTTGTCTTGCCTTTTGTTGCTCATTTTGTATGTGTTTTTGGAAATTAATTTTTTAAGCAAAGTTGAGTTGGTGACTTTTCTCTCGTTTGTGGTTCTGAATAAAAGCAGGAAGAAAATTGCCTGTGATGTTTCTTTCTTGAAAATTGTTTTAACAAATTTCAGAAACAGCCACCTCTAAGTTACCAGCTCAGACTTCCAAGCCAGCAATATATTGCTTTATCGTCACTGCCGTGTCTATTGCTTTATCTTCACTGCTCTATCTATTGCTATGTCACAGAAGAGAAAAGATGAGCTTGGGCAGAAAGAAGCAGAAACATAATGGATAGATATACCAGTTTGTAAATATATACATGTCTTTTTAATGACCTTCCACACACAAAACAGCTTAAAACCATTTTACACTGCTGGGGTCTTCTCTGCTCCCATTTTACTACTTTGTCTTATGTATTGCCTGATGTTACTAACCAGCACACTACAAAAGAAATACTGATAAAACTCCCGTAAGTACAACTGAACTATACTGAGCTTTGTATCAACATTGTTTGGGTGGGATACCTCTTTGCACAGGCAGTCCTTCACCTTTCAGAATCCACTGCCTGCTTATTAGTGCCAATATACATGTTTTAAATGTTGGGTTGTGGGGTGGGTTTTTGGGTTTTTTTGTTAGTAAAAAAATCCTTGGTGACAACTGGATGCCACATAGGGAATATCTCCTGACCTTGACTGTCAGGAAAGGCAAAGCTGCATCTAAAAGCAGGGAATTAATACAGCTGAGTCATATTGCCAAGAGCTCAGCTGGGCAGCAGATACCATTCTGTGTGAGTTTCTATTGATTCCTTTCACAAAAAGCTGGAGGGATGGGTCAGGGGAGGAGAAGAGCAAGATTAAAGACTACTAACCTGGATTTATGCTTGAAATAGGGATGCAGAATTGCTAGTTCATTAGCAAAAGGCCTACTTGTCTTTAAACATATTTATGGTCAGCATTTTGCAGTTTATATGCATCTAGTTTAGATACAGAATACACCTAGAAGGTAATGTTTTCTATAAGCTCATGCAAAAGAGGAATAGTTTTAAACCCATTCAGAGCTAGTTGAAGAAGTCTGTCCCAGAAAGCCACCTGTAGTAGTGTTGTGTATTTAACATCTGCATCCATTTCCAGAAATGAAGGATCTGGTCACCAGCATTTCCTTCCAGCTAAAGTTTAAATAAATATTCATTGAAAAACTAATAAATTTCTGTTTATCTTCTTCCAATCTCCCAATTTTGAGCAGTAATGAAAACAAGTCTAAAAGCTAAAAATAAAGCTCTAAAACACTGAAAACTGTGCCTTCTAATAAAGAGCAGAACATGCTTCTTGAAGTTATTATCTTCCTCAAGAAGACAGATTTCTTCACAGAGTAAAACTCCTCTATTCAAAGCATCACTAGGTGGAACAGCATGTTGGATTCTCCATCACAGCAATACTTCCATGGGAAGTAGCAGGGAATGGTAAAATAATCTTTTAGCTGGGTTGGTGTGGTTTGGATTCTTATTCTGTCAATTCCTAGAAAGGATTATACCTTGAAATAACTTTTTTTTGTTGGTGTCTTGGAAGATAACACAATCATCATTCCACACTGAGAAGCAAAGATGCCCCCAGAAGTATAGCTATATATGAAAACCAGCATGACAAGAAGGCAGCTTACTTTGTCCTTTTTCAAATACATGGAGGATCTTCCACTCTAATTGCATATTTTCCATATTCAAGCATATTTGATACTTTTTAAAGCACTATGTATTTTAAGTTACTCATCATCCACTCTGGCAAGACACCCCCTTGCAGTCCTGTCTTCAGCCCTGCAGCCCCTGACACAAGAGGGACGTGGAGATGCTGGAGTGCGTCCAGAGAAGGCCATGGAGATGCTGCAAGGGCTGGAGCAGCTCTGCTCTGGAGCCAGGCTGAGAGAGCTGGGCTGGTTCAGCCTGCAGAAGAGAAGGCTCCTTAAGGGGAGACCTGAGAGCCGCTCCAGTGCCTAAAGGGGCTACAAGAAACCTGGAAAGGGGCTTTTTACAAGGGCAGGTAGGGACATGACAAGGGGAATGGCTTTAACCTGACAGCAGGGACATTGAGATTAGACATCAGGAAGAAATTCTTCCCTGTGAAGGTGCTGAGGCACTAGCACAGGGTGTCCAGAGAAGCTGTGGCTTCCTCATCCCTGGCAGTGTTCAAGGCCAGGTTGGACGGAGCTTGGAGCAACCTGCTCCAGCGAAAGGTGTCCCTGCCCGCAGCAGGGAGTTGGAACTGGATGAGCCCTACTGTCTCTTCAAACCCAAACCATTCTATCATTCTACAAGCATACTTATTCCGCAGAGAAAAACTGACTCTGAATAGCACATAATAACAGCTGGCTTGAGTTTTAAATGAGATTGTACTAAAGGTGTGTCAGGAAAATTCTCTCTCTAATTTGCTGCTTTATGCTGAGAATTAGGAAGCACAGAAAACAAGTGAAATAAGGAGAGGTACCAGAAGGCTTAAAAATTACACTCCTTGAACATGAGGAGTGATTTATTTTAGATATGCACTCAAATACCAAAACACACACCTCAAAATAATTTTAGGCTGGTAACTGTAAAAAGTCTGAATTTAGTCAAGGAAATGGTATTATAAATTTTTTAAATGTTCTTAAAACTCTACCTGCAAATATCAGGGTGTGCTGTTAAACTGCTGGGTTTGCTCTAATCTTATGAAATGATAGTTCAAATAAAGCTGGCTGCAAGCAGTAATTCGACCAACACCCTAAAAAGAAACAAACCCAAAGCACAAATTGCTGTAACAAACCAAATATTTTCTGCTGGAAGAGAAAAGAGAGACACCGGGAAAAAAGATACACTTGGTGCAACTCTGAATACTAAATAATACAGCTTTCTAATTCCTTCAGGAAAATATATATATTTAAAATCAAATTATAAACCATTATTTGACTGACAGCACGCTGTTAAGATTCCCATACAGTGCCACACATATTCCTCTTTAATCCTGTTGTAACTTTTATCTGACCTTTCCCTCTGTACTGTTTAAATAAAAAAGAAACTTTTGTTCGTGAGCAAAACTATATATTTGATGATATATATTCAGGTCACAAGCAGACCAGGAAAAGCGATGGGATGAGATTTCATGCCAAACTGTACAAGAGAGGACAGGATCACACTCTGTAAGAAATTCATTTTCTTTTTCAAGAGTTTGCATGGGAAATGGAAATGATGAGCCTCAATTTCAAAATATGTCAGTAATATCCAAGAGCATTCTATAAATATTCAAAAGTTGAGGGAGAAGAAAGACAAAAAGAATGGGAAAGTCTGCCATGGAACGGCAATCATACCAAAATCCATATGGATAGAAACTAAATAAAGATGCTCAAGACTATTCAGAAGTGCTACATTTTAAACACAAATTTAATTATCACCTCAGAAGCAGAGCCCATCCCTAAGAGTCTTCTAAGGACCAACATCAGAGTTTCAACAACAAGAAAAAAAGAACAGAGACTGGAAGGAAAAAGGAATTAATAGCACTCTGAAAGGCATGTCACTACTGTGTTTCTTTATTACAATGGGATTCTGATCTAATTATACACTCAAGATTCTCAATTTTCTATACAGACTTGGTTCCATCTCCGGCCAGTGGAAATAACACTGATATTATAAATAAGAAAGTGGCCAAATCCCATTTTCTGTACAGCTGAAATAAATTAAAACTATGCACCAAACATGTAATTCCAATTCTCCATTTCCAGATATTGAATAGTGACAATGAGTAAGTGCTGACTACACATAAAATGGATAAACTCCATTTCCGTGTGTTTATAACAGGAAGCATCTTTGGAAAAAAGAAAACAAACAATGCTGAGAGCTTCAGATCAGAACAACATATCCCTGAAGGATCAGCAACAAGTAGTGCAAAGACATCCTCCAAGTACAGATGTTTCTCAAACTTTGCAAGAATGCTTCATTTGTAAGTCACCAATTTTTAATTATCTTTTCTACATTCAAGCTTTTTCAACATTCAGTTCTGTGCCGGCAAAATTCCATCAGCGTCCATAGGTCTGGTATGTTAGATACAGCCTTGGTGGAAACATATTTATCTTAGAGACAAGACAGACTACATCTTACCATGTGGCTCATTACAGCTAATGCAGTTTTATCAAAGCTACTGGTACAAATGGGTGAGAAACAGTACTGCCCTTGGGAAAACGGAGTGCTGAGAAACCTTTTCCAATCTCATATTAGTAAGTTTCACATCTCCAACTTCACATTTTTGTCTATATTAATGCATCATAAATTAATATGTTAGAAGGATTTCAGTGCTAAAACAAATTATTGGCTTTGATGAAGAGATTCTTCAATGATGTAAGAAAAAGTTTATAATTTATCAGAAACAAAAAATTACTTAAACTGAACTGGTTCTTGCAAACATTTGTGGTGTGCTGCTTTTTTATTCTGTTGTTTAATATAAATCAATATTCTCCCTCTACTAGAATGCAATAGCATGCCACAAGTAATGACTGCTCTGACTATTCCTCTTCCCAGGTTACCTGCTCTTGCTTCCACCTTTTGTAGGCCTCCTTTTTATGCTGGAGTTTGCCCAGAAGCTCCTTGGTCATCCCCATAGTCCTCCTGGCATTTTTGCCTGGCTTCCTCTTTGTTGAGATACATCGCTCCAGAGCTTGGAGGTGATCCTTGAGTACTAATCAGATTTCTTGAACCCCTTTTCCCTCCGGGCCTTTATCCCATGGTTCTCCACCAAGCAGATCTTTCAAGAGGGAAAACTCCTGTCTCATAAAGTCCAGGTACATCCTTACAGAGATGGGTCAGGACGCCAGGTGAGACGGCAGCACTTAACAGTGATGTTCAAACTTCAAGCCTTCCACACCTATCTTCTATACTGGTCCATATTTTATCTGAAAATCGATCAGTAGCTTTTACACCTAAGACTACTTACAGTGAAATCTATGTGCTAACTTTAATGTATGAAACTGTAAGGCTTTTCAAGGTCAGGATCCCAAAGACACTTCCTAAAAACCACTAAGACTGTTTATTCTCTCTACATACCTCTATGTAGAAATATTTATGAGAATAAAGCAAATTTCTATGTTGGCTTTCTTTAGTAATTCTGTCACCATTTTCCATTACTTCGGTGAAGGAATAAGCTGCATGAGGAAGAAATAGAGTCCTTGGCTGAAGCGATATAGCCAGCAAACAGGTCACGTAAGCATCATTTTGATATTGTTTAATATTAATAATGCTTGGGTTTTTTTCTATTATGCCCTTCTGAGTTCTAAATAGTTTCTCCTACTGTGTCAACAAAAAGAACAGCAGAGACGAGTTTGAAAAAGCGAGTTTTCAGAATACACAAGTATCTGCTACCTGTCTTTGCTGAAAAGACAGACAAAGAACCTCAGCTCTCAAAGAATGCAGAATCTCAGAGATGTATTAATAGCAGTAATTGATGTTGAGAGCAACTCTTCTGTTGTACCTCGGCAGCTGCTATTTTATGTAGACTTGGCAAAGAAAGCTTTTGTGTTGATCAAATAAGAAGTCTTTGATAACTGACTGAAAGCACTGGCGGAATGGTACTTCAGAACTTGTTTACTTCTACCTAAAAGTGCAATGAAAAAGAGAAGTATCTAAAATCTAGAAATACCAGAATGCAAATTCATAGGAATACAATTTTGAAAATGACAGAACAGAGTATTTCAAACAGTTGCAATCAAAACCACTCAACTGACACAACACCTCGCAAGCTGAACTGCTTTCTTTATTTATTTCACTGAAGTGATGAAAATATTTCAGCTGAAATCATTGTTTTTCTATAGAAGAATATTGATTTGCAAAAGAAATATGTTTTCAGATCCATATTTCCAGACCTGTACTTTTATGGGCCAGGCTACACACCTGACTATGCCCTGTACAGCACACCCCACAACTCCCTCAGAGCATTCTCCACAGAATGATGGAATCTGCAGTGAGTCCAGCCCATAGGAGAAAAGAGAAGGCTGACTGCTCTGCACGTGCAGACCATGACTTAAGAGAAGACTTACTTTAGTGTTTTGGTCACTGGGTGAAGCACAAAACATTTTAACTGAGTTGAGACTGCCACTCCACTGCTCTCCCTCAAATACTCAGTACAGAATATGAGTATTAGTAGGCAAAACCTACAGTTTCTTTCCTGTTGAAAATTTCCTTTTGTAAAAATTCTGATTTTCATTATAAAACTTCATTATAACTCCCAACAAGATTAATCACTGATTTTAGTTCAACACGGGGGGTTTTATGGCTTATTTCTATTTAAAACAAAGCACAGTTAAAGTCAAAAACATTCAGAGAGAAATTAAAAATGAAAACGAACTAAACACTAACCTTCAACCCGCTAGCAAGCCCTAAACTATCTAAACCCTTTTCCATTCATGTCACCTGCCTCAATCTTCATTCAAATCTGTAGCATAACAGGGTCTCAAAGCTGGATGTTAAGATAGATGGATTCAAGTCAGGGAGAGAGAAGAGAATCATCAATCCAAGTATCCTCCTAGTTCTCTACCCCAAGACCATCTACTTGCCTCTTGTTTCATTATGGTTCTTTCAACTTCTGGTAGCACTAATACAAAATAGAATTAAAACTGAGAGTTACTATAAGTTATTATTCCTGGATAGCTGTTCTCTATGTCACAGTGAAGGAATGTGAAGGTTCACATCAGGTGAAGACCAGCTGGGAAATGAGACAGCTTTGAAAATATATCTCCTAGCTCAAAATCTTTGAAGTTAAATTTTAAACTGTCAACACTACTTGAATCTTGCATAATGTCAAGTCAGGATGTTTAGTGCTTTGCTTTCCCTTTTTGGGGGGGTTATTTTTTAATCACTTCTTGACATTAGATATAGCCCTGCACAATGCCTGCAGATTGCATCACTTTAGACAGAAGTGACAGCAAATGCTCTTTTCTCCATTGCACAAGAAATAATCTCAAATATTTATACTACTAAATGATATAATCATATTCAAGACTTATAATTTTAAATTCATCTTTCTGGTGCAAAAGAAACTAGACAGCTTTGTTTGCTTTGTATCTTATCTTAGATTTGGTTAGCATAAGCTGCAGGAGTTTGAAAAAATGGCTTTCTTTTCCCCTGGGGGAAAACAGCACTCTGTTAACAATTAAAATGATAATAATGATATGTGTGACAAATTAAATACAAATTCTGACGTAGCATAATGACAAAGCATCATGTAAAGCACTGTGAAGTACATACCAGCATGTTTGAGGTTTAATAAGTTTGAGAATTTGATATATTAGGGAACTGGAATTAAAATACTCAATTTTTGAAAAATATTCTTTGTAATTACTTCCAATTAAAGTGTAAACTAATAGAATAGGAAAATATTTGATTAAAGGACCTTAGCCACATGGGATAATTCTTCTCATAGTTCTTTCCACATCTTGGTTCAACCTACTTTGAATTTGCTTGGTTTCAAAGCAGAGAGAACGGGTTACCTTTAGCCTTGTTTTCTCCTCCTGAGTTTCCAAGGTTAATCAAGGTTATTGATTTTTATGTTTATGCATCATTTTCTTATAGTAAATGGGTGTATCTTGTATTCTAAAGAGCAACTGAAGTTGTTTGGTTTTATACAGTTCACATACCTTATTTTTTGGCTAGAACATATTAAATCTTCCATCTAACACAGAAAATCCCTGCGTTAATATGAAAAATACAGGTGGAGTCATATAATTTGATTTTAATTGAAACACAAAATATGGGATTCTTTAGAGCTCAATCTGTCATAATAGAGTTATATTACTGTATTTTACAGAAGTCCATAATCTATACACTTGTATGTATTATACAAATCTGAACTAATTTGGGATTCCATGTGGGAATACATGTGCCCACAGGACTCCACAGTTTTGCATCATCCTTAACACTGGGCTGATTAGGAGAATTCATTTACTAATCTAGGATTTTGGCTTGCAAGTAAAATACCTCCTTGTGTGGAGCTTGCATAAATTCCTACAAATTAAGTCTCCTCAGAGTTGTCAAAACTGTTGGCCTACCCACCACCTCCCCTGCACTCCCTATTCTAATGGGTTTTTATTGCCTGGAGAAAGCATGCACATTTCACTGTGGCCATATTTGAATTCTGTAGTGGGGCAGCAAGGAAGCAGTTAGCTTCCTTACAGGAGTTGGGTTTCATTTATGCATGTTTTTCTAAATCAGAAGTGGAGCACAAGTATTTTGGAATGGTCTTACCTCTGCGATTTTTTTAATGTATATGACTGTGTGGATTTTTTCTTTCAATCTAATATATATAGATAGGGTTTTTAAGTAGTCAGCATGTTCTTGGCAAACTATCTACTGAAGGTGTTTATTACTTTTGTAATCCTTTAGTGAAGATATACTTCCAGATTATTTGATACTCTCAAAACCCTAAAGTTACATACAAAGAAACCGATTCTTACTTAGCTTTGTGCTTTACAAGCTGTTTCTTGCACCATATGTGGTTTTTAAGGACCTCCTGTGCCGTACTTGGCTCTAAATGTTTCAGTCTCTCTTTTGGTGTGTTTGCTAATTCAGCAGATTATTTTGATGTATTCATTTAGATTTCCTTTAGAATCTGGATTTGGCCTATAACTCCTGGCTGACTGTAACTGGCTCTGTCATTCGTTTGTTCAATGGTGCTTCCTTGGCTGGTGAGGGAGAAAGGAAGGCACAAATCTGATCTATCAAATCTTTTATTTTTTTTCATGTAGTTGGACACTAGGGTTACTGTTAATCACTTTTTAATTGTCTTCCTCCTCAGCAATTTGTAAAAATAGCTGCGGTGATGGATTTTGTTCCCGTCCTAATATGTGCACCTGTGCAAGTGGACAAATATCACCTACCTGTGGATCAAAATCTAGTAAGGACTATAGCTATATTTATTTTCATTAGAGATTTCATTATAAGTAATCCTCTTTGAGCATCAACTGAAAAATAACTATGTAAATTCTTTACAAATAAACTGTCATTATTGCATACAAGCATGTAATTTACACTTTGGTATATCTAGTTTTTTATAAAGTTTGATATACTGTGGGTGCCTGTTTACTTTGTGTGACAAATTGGAAACAAATGTGTTTAAAGACATAAGCTGGTTTAAATATAAATGTGTGTAGCGTTTTCATTGGTGCATTTTCCTAAGAAATTAAGATTGTACAGCCAAGATAA
>JBCJKH010028344.1:0-29660 GCA_039877255.1 Loriculus beryllinus | reverse complement strand
TATCCATGGCACTCAAAAGGGGAAGCCTGGCCACAGTGAAGTTGGTGGCGTCTTACTCCTGAGGGCTTTAGGAAAGGATTATTTTGTGAGGCTTAATGGCCTAAGAAAGGAGATCCCACAGTCTGTTCAGCAGGCCTTTGACTTATAACCCATCTCATCTTCCCTTTCAACATTTTTACATACTTTGCAAAAAAAAACAATGCTTGCTAGAGCAGGATGAGAAGCATTTTTCTATTTGTTTAGAATTATCTGTTTATTCAAAACCATCTCTATTCTGATACAGAAAGATACTGTATGTGTTTTTTTTGTGGCATGGTTTATTCTAATTTTAGCTGCTTTTATTTACCATGTGCTCTTTAAAAAAAAAAAAAAAAAGAAAAGAAAAAACAACCAAACAAAAAATCAACAAAATGGAAATTGAAATTTGTGTGAATGCATTCTGTCATGGAAGTGTTACAACCTATAGAAGCAACATTTTCAGGGTAAATTCAGTGTTTGGTAACTGACCTTGGAAAAATATGAGGTAGAAACTGCAGCTTAAAAGTTTGTGACTGTCAGGTCATTTACTGATCTGAAGAGGAGAGACTTTAAAACTCTTTTTCTCAGAGGGCAGATACTGAATGTATTTTGGAAACTCATCTCAGCTGTGGTCTCTCCATATCCTAATGTTTATCAAACTCTCCACTTAATTAAAGAGAATCAAATAACCATTTTGTTGTTTCAGGGCCTGATTCTTTCCTACTTGGTCTAAGGCAGGAGTCACAGTAACTCAATTACTGTGCTTTCACTTAGCAAATTTTGCGAAACTGAAGGCAAGCACCAAGAACAGCAGACTGAAGAGTTGCTGAGGATGGCAAAGATCCCCAAAACAAGGAAGGCATCACTTCTACTAGCAAACCCTGCTCTGTCTTGGGATTTCAGTGGTCTTCACCCCTCATGTCCCACATAGTCAGGAGTGCAGGCGAGGGTACACGTGTTCTGCAGTGAAATTTAAATAAATCCACCTGCTTTGTAGATGAAGAGTGAACAAGACAGAAGAGTTGTCTTGTCTTTGCAACCTCCTAGTGGGATATTTAGAGAAACAATATGTGTGTGGCATTAAATGTGGGTAAATTACATTTGCTTCCATGCATCTCCATCTGCATCTTTGGACGCAGGCTCCAGAAAAACAAAACAATTTGAGGTAGCCTCTGAATTGGGTAGGGATGGTCTTGTGTCACTTGACCCAACTCAACCCCTTTGTTAATTGTTTCTAAACATGGCAGCACTTTCTCAGGGGCTGAGAATCCAGGCCAGTGCAGAGGCATATGAACCAGATTAACCTCAGCAAGCTATGGGTGGGGATGAGCATTGGGAAAATTTCAGCCTATTTCATGCAAAACAGATCCCGAGACATGAAAGCTTGAAGCTTAGATGATTTCTGAGCTGAACTTCTGACCTACGAGAGAGGTAGCCAATTTGAATCACTGAAACTGTGTGCATAAATATTTATACTCTTTTCAAATGCACAAACATAACCCCCTTCCCCACAAGGAAACAGTATGCCTTAGTTAAAATCTGGCCATATATTTTTACTTCACCATGAAGAACTGAGGTGTAAACCCTAGGATACACTACCAGGAAGCCTGAATCTATAAAGTTAAACCTAAAGCTATTCTGAGTTAATACAATCCATTTGCTGTGCAAACGAGTCACTGGCATATGTTTTTTCTTTGAGTGTAGGAATTCAGTAAGTGAAATTGTTAGGCGTGCATGTATGAAATGTAATCTGTATAACCCCAGCATTCCAGCCAGCCTGGGTTTCAATAGTTTAAGTATGCATGATAAGTTTTATTTAAATGCAGGCAGCCTGATCTTAATAATTCTCTCATTATTTGGCATCCAGTGCTTGGGATGCAGAGATCTAGGCTCTATCCACAGTAGCTTTCTGTGGAACCATAGATACTTTTTAAAATGGAGATAGAAATTATTCTTTTCACAGATGCTGGGCTCTCCAAAGAGTGCTATAACAGGGCAAAAAATATAATAGTTATCATTATTTATTTATTACCACTCCAGTTGACACAAAGGGATAAGGGCAAAATCAATCCAGAGCCTCTTCATAGAGGCCCCTAGCATATTTCCCCTAAGACTCATAAATCAACACTGCTAAGTAAAGAACTTTCCACTCAACACCTCATCACCCCCCACCCTTGCCAATGTTTATGTACATATTTACCTTTATTAGTGGGGGGGAGGGAGGGAGGAACCCTTGGGATTCCTGGTATTGGTAAAGGAAATGTGTGCATTTGCAAGGTAAAGGGCAAGCTCAGGGTTCTCATTTGCTGATGGGTTTGAGTTTTTGGTGGTTTATGTAAAGTCTTAAGGAGGAGGGTCTGGCAAAGAAATCTTTAATCTTGAGAAAGGAGAATTAAAGGACAGAGGAACTATACAAAAGGAAAAAAGATCAATCTCCTTAAACATTGGAACAAGTTGCACTGGCATGAGGTGAGTTAGTGTCTCTTGAGGTCACTCCACCATAAAGGGTTATCATTCTACAAGCAAAAGCAATAGTCAAGTTCAGATGACAGAGGATTTGACTTTTTGTCTTGAATGGGAGTTACTGGGGTTTTGTTGAGGAAATCAGAATTACATGAGCCAAGTGTTTTCTCCAAATATTTACATTGTCTAAACCTGTGTCTATTCTGAATCAAATTATATGTAATAATGTTTTTATCATTAAAAAATAAAAAAAAAGAAAGAAGAAGAAATTGTGTCACAGAGGCAATATTATTTCATTAGAAATATATAATTTTGCCTACAAAAATATAATGTTTCCAGTTTTGGCCACCTTATTTGACAGAATCTTTTTCCTTTGATGTATGTGCCCTCAGGATGAACCATGAGTTCAGATTCTTCCTTTACTGGGTGTCTGTCAGAGAGATGGCATGTTTGCATCAATATTCTGTATCAGAAAGAGTCAAGAGTGCAACCAACTGAACAAAAAGGAAGGGTTTGAGTGACAACAGATGGAAGTTGAACTCCATCAGAAGTTTTGAGCCTCTAATATTGCTTTATACACCCACTTTAAAATAATGAGATGAGATACTCTCCTTTTTTTTTCCACTATTTAAATTCTCCAACGTCACCAATGCTGCTCTTGGAAATGTAAACATCTGCTGCATGAAATTAGAGAAGGGAAAACATTTTCCAGGAGAGGAAAATTTTGGAGGTTTACATGCACATCAGGGTGCCCTGCTAAGTTTAGATACTAAATTTGAAATGAGCCAGTATGGAGTTTGTTGACTCTGGCTAGTACCTGGCTTGATCATTACCCATAATTTTTGCTTGTCTGTGGCCAGCTGTCTCACTTAACCATCTGGCTGTTCCTCAAAGACATTCATCCACCTTTTTATTTCGTTCTGTGACAGCATGTCCAGCTTCGTGGATAGGGTTGCCAACAAAGGAACGAAGAATAGGCCTTAACAATGCAAGATAAACCAAGCTCTTTCTGATACAAACATAAAAATATACAAAATTCTGATTGATGAATTCTGATACAAATTCATAAAAAAAGTGTGTGCTATATATCCAAAATTTAATGGAAAGACTCATATAGCTTATCTTAACAAATATAATTATCAACAATTCCAGAAGACTTTATACAAAGGCTGGGAAGAAATTGCCTTAGCTTGCTTTTGTGAAAGTTTTCAGTGACTAATTTACTGATGTGCAATTAAACTCCAGTCTCTTCTTTTGCTTGGAAATGTTTTAGTCATGTAAAACAAATATCTGATAATACTAGTTAGGCAGGCTCAATGGGGAAAAAATATAAAAAAGGCAAATGCAAAAAAAAAACTCATCAAAATTTGATGAGTTTAATTTTACAAAGACAGAGCTTTCAAAAATAATGTTATATGGGTTACTGTTTACAATAAGATTCCCACAGTACTTGCTGCTACCCATGCCAGCAGAGAGACTGGACTCTTTGACAGGTTAGACAGCATTATCAGCCCTTCCTTACAGAGAGCTAGGAAGCACAAGCAGTGAGGTCATTTAAGTACAGATGGATGTCAACCACAGATCAACTCATCCTACCTTGGAGAAAAATCCAAAGTGGTTCAGATAAATTTCATAAATGCACTAAACTGAAAACCTTGCAAGATTAAGTCCTGTTTAAACAGCATTTCCTTGGTGTCATCTGTGTCAATGGAAGGGAAGCACCAGGATATTGGATGAATTAATATTAAAGAATACTTTTTGGGGCAAATATTTGCAAACCATAAGAGTGTTTGTGGCTTCACACAGCTGGAAGTCATATAGTGCCTTACTGGCACTGCAGTGTGCTCTGAGTGGAGAAGGAAGGGGATTCATTGTAAGCATCAATGCCTAGCCCAAATGCCATGTTAACTGAAAACTCTGATTCCATTCGCAAGTACGCAAATACTTCAATTTTAGCAGACTGTTACTCTTACCATGTTTAGCTACAACATGGCTTAGCATGCAGAAGTATAATTTCTAGCAGTATTTTTGAGAGGAGGTATTCATTACCCTCTACTTTTTTTCTCAAATTAGAAATTACCCTACTTAATTCATTTGAGTCTTACTACCATGGTTAAATGCTGCAAAGGTTGCAATATCCTGGGATTTCACTATGTGTCTGATGACTACCACCTTTTCTGTGAGCAAGCATAAATACTTTCAGGATTTTAGATAAAATCTCCTGAACATCTATTAATTTTGACTGACTTTCACTTTGAGATTTGGCCTGTGGGAGATGTCAGTCGCCCACTTAGATCACACTGCTCAGTAAATCACACTATCCACTCCAAGATTTCAGTGGATTAAAGAAGGACACTCAAGGAAGGAAGAAACAGAGGGAGGACCACTTTTCTTCCATTTGTCTCTGAGGCACTTTGTGGAGATGACTTCCTAGCACTGATTTCCACGTTCTCTCTACAAATAATGGAAAACAGTATCCTACTTATCTTAAGCATGCATCCACTTTCATATACTCTCTCTGTCCCTCTCTTCGTCATTAACAGGGAAGGAACAAAGATCTGACTTTTGGAAGACATAACTACAGTAGACATGTAGTCAGCTTAGGTTCCTAGAAGGACCAGCCTGGCTCCCCACATACATTTCTACCTTAGTTAACGTCATCCCCATCCTACAGTCAGGTTAACTAAGATGGCAGCTATAATTTTAAACAATTATATGCAACAAAAAATAATTTTCTGGCAGTGATAGCAGCTTTCAGAGAATGGCCCATATCCTTCTAGTTGAACTCTCTTACAGCCAAAGGATGCTGGTAAATACCTCAGACTCAGATTGGGAATGATTCCTGGCTCATACTAACCTCAAATTGTGCACAGCGATTTGTTTTGAAGACTTCAAGTTGGCCCACGACAAAACCATGCCAGGAACATGCAAACAATTCAGAAGTATAAACTCAGTCCTCTTCCAGTGCTTAGGAATACTCCCTGGCATTTTTAACTCAATAATACAAACATAGCCTGCATGGGCACGTGGCTCCTGTGTCACATTTGTGTCACTAGGTTACACTTGTTCATACTTGAACACGCCACAGAGGTCTTTCATTCAGATGACTTCCTGGCTTCCCTACAGCTGTATGATTGATTCATCACATGAATTCAGCCTTGATCAATACTTCATCCTTCTCTGCAGCCCACAGAGTCAACCTCTTGCTAGTGGCAGCCAGTATGACCCCATAGATATGAGGGAAATCATGAGTTATACTTCCTGAGGGTCTGGCCCAAACAGATTAAACTTCCTGCAGAGATTTCATTTAGTTTTTCTTCACTGGAAAGAAGGTGTCTAAGGAATGTGATGATCTCAGTCACATTCACGCTTCTTGAAGTGGAAGACTACCCACATCATCTGATCATTCTTCAGTATTATTACAGCCTCATGCTGTGCTTTTCAAGATCCTGTAGGCCAAAGTATTATCCCTGTGGCAAAATAAAAGCCTCCAGACACCTGATCCTGGGGATGGAGCAGAGCCAGAGGGCTGTCAGCAGAAACAATATTGTTCAAAGGGTGGGCTCAAAGTAGTGAGGTCATCTGGTGTGCCAGAGCCATGAACTGGCATTTAGTAGAATGAATGCTTCTCTCGCTGTTTCTCTCCTAACCCCATGTCTGCTCTGCAGATGGGAAAACACATTCCTCTGTGCATACCGATTCCTTCTGCCATGTCACACCAACATTAGTGCGGGTGCCTGAGGTTGCTGCTGAGGGATGAAACCTCATCTGATTCCCAGATAACCCCTGCTGCTAACGTGCTCTTGGGACTGGGAGCTGAAGACTCAGTTCTTTATAATGTTAGAAGCCAGAAATATTTTTGCATCTGGGTTTCTGGGATCTTGACATAAAGAGACTGGAATGCAGATATCTTTGGGGGCTACAGCTTTAAATGAATCTCGATCCCCAGCTCTGGGTCTTTGATCCTGAACCCCAGTTCTTCGCTTCAGTGCTTTCCCAGGCATGGATGACGTTCATTTTCTAATTCTTTCATGGAGAAATAGCCTTTGTGGTGTACAGACTGATCTTAGGCAGATTCATATTACCCTTTGATCAACTTTGAAGGAAGAAGCCAGAGCCACAACATTTAATCTCCTATTATCACAATACAAGCTTGGTAATCTACATCTACATTCACTGTTTAAAGACAACCTCCATCAAATGAGACCAGCCTCATTCTGCAATGGAATTAGTTTGATTACATCCACACTTGTGAACAACACTAGCCCTTTTGGAGACCTAGCCCATATTTCTCCATGCTGCAAGAAGCTGACTCAGCCTGGAAATTTTGTCGCTGTGAATCATGTAAGAAATTGTCCATGCTTTCTGGGCATGATGGTCAAGAGAAAGAGACTGACAAACTTTTTGGAAAGATAACTTTGCATTTTGCAAACTTAAGTGTGCTAGCTTCTACATTTCAGCAGAGACACTGTAGATGCTCATACACACAGCAGCAAATCAATTTAAAATAATCAGTGGTCCATCTTCAGGTAATAAAAATTATCCAAACTTCCTGAGTTTGTTCAGCACATCACTCAACTCATGACTATTTACAATTTCCTTGTGGCTTAAGCCGGAATATTTGGGTCTCATATCTGTTGCACAGATATAGGCAGCTAGTGTCCCATGGGACACTGTAAGGTGACATTAACATTAGGCTTCCACAGATGCCAAATGACCAGTGGGAGACCCGTGCTGTTTTGGTGCAGCAACTGAAGGCAGAATCCTCTACATTATCCTAAATGTTGCTAAGACATCAGTATTTTGGCAACTGCATTTACCTCTTAGATCACTCTCTTCAGCTTTCTTTCCACTAAATTTCTACTGACTTGTTGACTTCATTTTTTAAACATGTTAAAGTGTTGACTATCCATACAATACCCAATGTGAACAAAAGTAGGAAAATTCACTATTCATGTGCAAATTTTTATGTTTGTGGAAAATAATATCGTGCATGCAGTATTTCTATACACCCATGGAGGCATTCAAACTCCTCTGATTAAAAACCCCACCAGATCTATCAGGTCTATGAAAGGTCTATGCTGACTTAGATCTAATCAGGAAGCCAAAAATATTGGGACCAAACTAAAGTTAGGTGAAAGTAAAGTGCCCTGAACCATGTATGATATGGATGTTCAGTCACAGCACTGACCACTTTGCTTTATATCATTTTGCTTTGCCTCACTCCTACTGTATCATATTCTTACTGGAATGGACATATCCAGAGGTCCCCTGTGAAAAACAAAATTTCAGAAAAACGCAGGATACAACATACTGACTCTTACAAACACTGAGCCCATGTCCCTCATTATTATAGATATTTCCATTTTGTGATGTCGAGCTAGTTAGGATTTATTTGTTGAGAGGTGCTGGTGACAGTCATTGCCATCTCATAACAGCAACCAAGAATCTTAGCTCCCACAGTAATCACAAAAGCATGGCCAGGGAATCGGTGTAAATATCTTCAGCTGATGGGATTTCCTTAGCTTCAAGTGAGTTGTCTACTTAATAATTCACCATATGTTGTACTTCAAGTACTTGTCCGTTTTCACCTTAAGACCACACCAGCTTTTGCTTTCATAGTGTGCTTCTGCAGGAAGATCCACAGTTATTACCCTCTGCATGAAGACCTACCTGCTCATCCTACCTTCATTGTCTGACCCTTAGTTTCTGTATTGCAAGAAATGGTGAAAATTCAAGCCCATGTCCAACTCCTCTGTATCACTTCAATTTTACAGATCTGCCACATTCCTCTTCAATTTTATTTATATGACTGAAAAAATCAAGGCCACTCCCTTGTTTACAACTTGGGAATCTTTCCATACCCTTGGTTGTTATTCTTGCCTTTCTAACTACATTTTCCAGGTTTTTGCTTACACTTTCAAGTAGAAAAGGGCTACCAACAAATCCCACAACAGACTAAGTCCAAAGAAAAGCTTGCCAGTGTTTCAGAGTCAGGAGTAACTAGGCTCCATGAATGTGCTCCGTGCACAAACAAAGGAACTGTTTAAAGCACTTGGATGACCAGAAACTTAAGCTGTAGACATTGGAATGTTTTTCTGTAAAACATAGAAGTTTGTCTACAGAATGGAGCAATGTGGTTCTTGCACCGTACCACAGAACCCCTGTTGAGTTACTGTTATAGGAGTAACTTTAGCTAAACCAGTAGCCAGCCAGACCTACTCAAATGCTCTGCAGCTTTTAACTCTATGCTCTGGAAGGCAAGTAGGGAGCCAGGAACAAGAATATATAGTTTTTCCAAGACTACAGTTAGGACAAGCCAGGACTCAGAGCTGGTACCCAGTTTTCAGGAGATGCCTGGGAAGATAGCTGCTCCAGAGAGCACAGATAGAATAAGTTTGCATTCTAGGCTAAAGGAATAAAAAGAGCTGATGCCTTTTCCCAAAGAGCAAGTAATAATAGAACAAAGGGGAATAGCTTTGAACTGACAGAAGAGGTATTTAGATTAGATATCAGGAAGAAATTCTTCACTATGAAGCTAGTGAGGCACTTGAACAGGTTAGCCAGGGAAGCTTTGGATGAGCTGTCTTCGGATGTGTTCAAGACCAGGTTGGGCAGAGCTCTGAGCTCTGGAATTGGAACTTTAAGGTCTCTTCCAACCTAAAAATTTCTGTGATTCTGTGATTCTATCGTTCTACGAAAGATCATACCAATGGAAAGTTCTCCAAGCTTTGAGTCTGGGGAAAGATTAATATCTTTTGGTGCTCCATCCTTCAAAATCCACTGACAGTGGTTTCCAATATTATTGACGATCTCCTGCTAGATAAAACCAGGAAGGTATTACTTTTTGTATCCTAACAAAAAAAAGAAAGCAGGACACAACAGCAGAACTGAGGCAGGATTAGTCTTGCTACATTCAGACATTCTTGGTCATAGAACAGTAAATATAGAGAAATAACCAATTAATCTTAGTTAGTGAAGACACCATTCCTATCTTGGCTGTCATTAGTCCCTTTGCCTTTTGGGCACTTTAGGGCAGATGCAGCCTTCTCAGTTCTCTACACATCCAACCACTCTGGCTTTTCAGTTTCTACCCTGGTAGTGTGGTTTGAAATACTCCTGTCTTGAAAAAAAGATAATCATCTCCAGCCTTCATGTCCCAGGGTGTGTCACTGCTGTCCCACATCCATATCCTCTGCTGCCATAGGGAAAACAAGCTCAGGAACCCCACCCTGCACCATATGTCACTCTTCACGGCAGGTTGGGAGGTGATTCATGTCGGCTGACCTCATGTAGTCATGGGCAAGTGTCAGGCTTATGTAAATGGCCATATGAAATCCAGGAATGAGCTAAAATATTCATAACCATAATCATAACTTAAGTCAGATCCTAGATTTCAAAATGAAAGCTCAGAAGCACTGGGAATTCAAAGTCATTTTGGAGCCCAACAGCTTTTCATGAGGGAAGCCTATTCCTGTCAGCACACTGTCTCTTTCCAGTCTTCCCAGACACTGTTCTAAAAGCACTCCCCTCCATCCTTCAAAGGGACACTACTTGCCTGTGCCATATCCAGCCTTCAAAGAGATGCTACTAGCCTATGCTATATTTCAGTACATCTTCAGCCAGGAAATTAGCTATGGAGGGATGGTGATAATGTTGTGTTTACTCAACCATAGCCCTGTTTAATTGGGAAACATTTGTATTTTATAGTCAACAAGAAAAAAGTTTGTATTACCTAAGAGTTCCTGACTATTCCATCACAATGTATTTCTTATGAGAAATGTTTCTTACCCTTTTTGATCACATCTGTAAGTCAGTGACTTGTGCAAGTGGTCTCTTGTCTGCAAGAGAAGAAGGTGACATAGTGTGGTATTCAAGCTAAAGAGGTCTGATTGTCCCAGTCTACTGGAATATTATCATCCAGATGCTTCCATTTACTTTGCTGTGGTTTTTCCATATGACAACAATTCTGACCTCTCCTAGAAAAGCCTGTGCAACCCAAAAGCTGGTCTCATCTTTCAGCTCTGACAGGTTGTTGAAGAAAAGGTAACAAAGATTGGTATCTCATATTTGTCTCTATCCCATCTACAACACTGTTTTTGATAAAATATGCTTTGTAAGGTCTAGGTGATATAGAGTGTAGAAAGCCAGTGTGAATGTAGGAGATCTGCTTTGCTCACGTATATTAGTCAGTGATTTCACTGTGTGTGGTACAGAACAGTAAATATGTCTGTATTAAGGAAAGCTGAAGATGAGTTGGATCACAAGGCAGAGACTGAACAAATGCAGTTCCGAGCTGGGAGTTGTTAAAGCAAGTATACTAGTCATAATTCCCAGACAAAAAAAAAGCCATTTCATACAAGCCCAGCTGGTTATGGAGAAAATAAATATTTCAAGAAGCAAAATATGTAAACAAGATAATTTTTCTTTTATCAGTATAATTTTTCTTTTATCATTAACACCATATCAGTGCTGTTAATGAAAGCCAGTTTCATGGACTTCGGTTCTTCATTCTGTCCCCATTTCACCATGGTGTCCCAGCCTCTCCCTTGCACACAGAGTCCCCTCTCCCTGCTGTAGCTCATGGTCCATTTCCTCTTCTCTACCCCAGGTGCTGCTTCAACCGGGCAGACCATGGCTGCTGACTGCCCAGCTTTCATCTCAGAAAAGAGATGGGACTGAAATGCAACTACCTATGCTCCACTCCTTGCTCCTTTAATCACGCATCAATGTTCATAAGTCTAGTAGGTACCAAATTCTGTGGAGAGCTCTGTCTGGTACAGCCAGGGAATTCAACCAGCAATAGGGAGATGCAGACAGGCACATGGAAAATCAGCATGATCATATCAGCCCCATATCCTGCACAATCTTGGTTAAAATCTAATGAGGAAAAGGGGGAAGGAGGCACAAGGCCAATAAATTTGAAGGCATTAAATGGAGAAATATGATGAGAGAAGCTGCATTCCACAGCCATCAGGACCCTAGGAATTTGTTTTGAATATTTTTAGAAAAGACAGACATTGTAATAAAAATAAATGCCTATTTCCAGGCCTAGATGATAAAGCTTTGAGGAATGATGGTGGCGCGTTCAATACATATTTGTGTTCTGCAGTTAGCAAGGCACAGGAAGCTGGATTCATACCATGAGAAACAACTTTCCAATCCACCTGTAATGAAAAGTCGTGTTTAATATAATCTCCGCGGGTTATGTGTTTACAAATCAGTAGCTGCAAATAACTCTCCAGAAAGCTGACTGGCTTCAGGACTGCTGCTTTGGCAGTTTTCTGAGCAAAGCAAGCTATTCTAAAGACGTACGCAGCTGTTATCAGGATTCATAAATAGATGCCTGCCCTTCTTCCTGCTTTTTACCTGGAAAACCGCTCTGGCTGATGCTTCTGCCAAGGGAGTATGGTGATGACATAGTGCATATCACATTGAAGAAAAATACAGAAAATATCACAGCAAAGCATTAATATGCGTTTTCTTTGTTCGTACACTCTTCCCTAGATAACTGCTATTGGCCATGATTGCAGAGACAGTATTGGAGCAGGGAAACCTTAGACTTGTCCCAGAATGGCCAGACTTAGGTTTTTAAATTAAACTTGGATTTGTGTATCTCCTTCCTTACGCACAAAGGAAAAATGGAATAACTGGCATAACTGGGCCCTAATCCATCAGGCATTAATTCAGAAAGGCTTAAGGAAGAGACAGTACAGGGTCCAACAGATAAGAAACTCATGTATGAGACTACCACTGGTGCCACTCAGCATGATTTTAAAGATGTGGAGAAGATATTTTCAGATGAGACCATATTGGTTTTTTGATTGAATGAGTCTGGTTGATAAAAGTAAATGCCTATATCTGCACAGCCAGGTGTCTTTCTGGAAGACAGAGATGAAAAAATTACAAGTTATGGGGTCTAGTACAGAAAAAGCTGAGTAAAATTCTAAGATTTGTGTTTTCCAAGATGATCTACAGCTACTTTCTCACCCCAAAATCTGGAATTAGGCTAATTAGATTTCTGGATGTTTGTCATCAGGCATTACATAATTACATATAATCAGATGTCCCCTTCACCTTGTCTGTGTTTATTGCTACATTATTTTGAACACAGCTAATTCAAGGCATGTTTTTTCTTTTCCCCTATAATTCTGCAGTGAAATAAATATTGAAAGCTGTCACCAAAAGTCTTCTCCAGTGTCTATTTGTGTTGAAAATACTTCTGCTCAGGATGTTGAGGGATGTGTGTATTTAACCCCATCTGAAAGTCAAATGAGTCCTTGACTGTTCTGCTGGCCTAATTTGATTCAGTGTTTATTAAATAAGAGACATGTTTCAAATAGTCTTAAAGCCATTTAGTGATGCAATATATATATATATATTTTATTCATCACCACTGGTCTCAACAGTGCTGCAAAACACTGCAGATCAATTTTCATTCAAAAATAGTCACTTTGTAGACTTACAGATCACATCAGAATCCTTCCACTGAAAGGCTTCTCTTTTAATGATGTTTGTAAGTGCTATTCTTAGGATTTTATTAGTATTTGCAGCTACTTCATCAGATTTAATTCTGTCTGATGTTTTTTTACAAGCTCAGACATTGACAACTCCCTCTACATGACAGATTCATCTTTGCATTGGTGTCATAACCACCGGGATGCTGGGTATTCTGAATATGTCTCACCCACTCCCAGAGAAATCTTCTTTTTATGCTTGGGACTGCAGACTTCTGCTCCATCGCTTCAGCTCAGAAGCTTGCCTTTCAGCCAAAAAAAGGAGTGACATCTCCTACCTCTTAACCTTCAACACGGCAGTCTAACTTCCTGAGATGGAGGTGTTCAAAGGTTGAACAGAGGCTGAGCAGAGACCTGAATCCAGGTTTCCCTCTTCTCGGGTATGTGCCCTTGAAACATGTCTCTCCTGCCAAAAGTCGCACCTCCTTCCCCACCCATTTCCCCTAGAGAAATGAGTAATGGGGTTGTCTTCTCCAATGCTTGAGTTAGACATCTAAGCCTAGGGATTGGGTATTTTCCTTCTACATGTTTTATGCTTGGTATGGTAATGGCTGAATTTGAGTCTGGCTTTTCAAAACTGTGTAAAAGTCACCTAATAACATCCGTGCTACTAAATCAATCACTAGCACTATATGTCTATATGCTCCCAAGCATATTTTTGGAGCAAGCCAACCAGTGCTCTCCCAGACAGCTCCTCAGCACTGCTCAGTCTAGGTTCGGCACAGGTCAAAGAACAGTCCGATTTCTGCTATGTATTAGTCCATGTCATTTTGGCAAGTAAGGAGGTGAAAAGCAGGATCTGTGATGACAATTTGGTGTTAGATGCCAAGCACCTTGCTTTGGAGGACAGTGAGTTTGCCAGCATAAATTCAGGTAGTCCCATGCGAGTTAACCTCCAAGCCAAAGAACATCTATGTGTATTTAATGTAAAATACAGATGTAACTTTTACAAGACTATGTCAGAAAGTTAGGTTCTCCAAATCCCATCTAATATCAGTGGTGCCAAGGTCCCACAAACCCTGGATTACAGGTGTTAGTGTTTGGAAAGCACTGCAGGATACATTGACTCAGCACAACCTCTTACTTTGAATGCAAATGCATATAATCTCTCACAAAGCAGCATTAGCAGAAACTGCAACAATGCCACTTTTATAGTCCAGTGCTAAACTATTCAACAAAATGCAAAAAAAACTGTGTCTAAATCTCACTCTTCATTTATCTGGGGGAGAAGCTGGGGTCCCAATCTGCCCCAGGGTGGCCATTCGTCTTCTAAGATACCTTTCTCATTATCTGCTATCAAACTTATTCCTCCTAGTTATAATAATTAAATGTTCATTAAGGCAGGGACTGCATCCCAGCCTACCACACAAACTCTTTAGTCACTGGAATGTAAGAAACAATCACAAAATTTTCCTCTCTCTCTGACCTATTTTGTGGTCATTCCTTCTCGGTGCCTAATTTAATGGGTGAAAACTTGACTACATGGGGTTGAGAGGGAAGGCTGTGTGTGGTTTAGGGTGGGGTTTTTGCTGTTGTCTTTCCAGTTCTGTAAATTTGACTTATAAAAGATATTCTGCAAGTCTACTGTTGGGACTCAAACTGAAGCAGGTGCAGAGAAGGGTTATTTTGATGCCAGGAGTGAAAAGTCTGTCTGATTTGAGGAGAATAAGATAACTCAAGGACAGCTAAGCCAAGACTGACAATTAATAAAATTGCTGATAAAAAATATATCAAGGAAAAGCAGAAAAGTTTGGCAAGCAGAAGAGTGCTCCCAAATACAGAGATGCATAATTCATTTTGTAGCTTGATTTTGCCATCCACGAGAAGGAGATTCTTCCTTAAATCCCAGTTTTACCCATTGGAATAATATCTTTGAAAGCTGTGCCCTGGGCACACCACCAGCAGTGTGACCAGCAGGTCAAGGTTGGAGATTCTCTCCCTCTATCCCACTCTGGTGAAACCGCCCCTGCAGACCTGCATCCAGCTCTGGGACCCCAACATAAGAAAGATGTGGAGCTGCTGGAGAGAGTTCAGAGGATGACACTAAGATGATCCAAGGCCTGGATAACCTCTGCTAAGGAAACAGGCTGAGAGCTGAGGTTGGTCAGCCTGGAGAAGAGAAGGCTCCAGGGAGATCTTAGAGCAGCTTCCAGTATCTAAAGGGCCAACAAGAAAGCTGAAGAGGGGCTTTTGACAAGGGCAGGTAGGGACAGGACAGGGGGGAATGGCTTTAAACTGACAGAGGGGAGATTAAGATGAGATGTGAGGAAGAAGTTCTTGCCTGTGAGGGTGGTGAGGCCCTGGCACAGGTTGCCCAGAGAAGCTGTGGCTGCCCTATCCCTGGATGTGTTCAGGGCCAGGTTGGGACGGGCATTGGAGCAACTTGGTGTAGTGGAAGGTGTTCCTGCCTGCGCAGGGTGCTGGAACTGAAGGATCTTTAAGGTCCCTTCCAACCCAAACCATCCTGTGATTCCATCCATTTGGTGAATGGAATAGCAGACAGATTTCTTTTTCCATAGTTTCCACTTCTTACACATGAAGATTTTGCCCAGGTAAAATATGCATCAATTTAACTCAGCTTTAGTCACAGCAATTGACTAATTAGTGCTGTAGGTGTAACTCTAAACAGAAAGTCATAGGTGGGAATAAGTCTCTGCCTGGTGGTACACAAAATGTTTCAAGTTTAAAGGCTGTGGCCACAGCTACGTGGTCTGTTAATCTCTTCCAAATAGATCAAAATAGATCAGCTCTATGTCTATATGCTTTAACTAACTTAGAATGATACCATTGAAAGTGAAGCTACTTTGTTTAGTACTTTTCTTTTTGTAGTCCAGGAAATACATTAACACTTTGTAGCAAAAATGTTTAGGCACAAGCAAAAAGTGTTTATTTCAATGACCTTTTCCAACATTCCAGTACGAAAATTCAAACCAGAAAGCCTCAATTAAAATTACTCTTTTCATTTGTTGTGTTTCTTTGGTTTTTTTGCATTGTTTTGTTTTGTTTTGTTTGGGGTTTCGGTTTTGGGTTTTGGTTGCTTTGGTTTTTTTTTTTTAATTGAAAGCCTCAATTTTGGTGGTGTTTCCAAGAAGACTTTGTTATAAGGTTTTGTTCCCTGAAATGAATGAATAAAAGAGTTGTAGTCAGATTGTTGGAACTCAAACACTGCCAAAACGTACCACATCTGTCATAATTAGGCTTTTATTTGTTAACCACTTGTAATTTCCTTAAGACCTAGATAGACACCACAGGGCAGACTGATGCCAGCCAAAACCAGCAAAATGAAATGGTGTTTAGTGAATTTCGGTTGTGGGCCACCATATTTCAAGATTTTAATGAGAACTGTGGCGTAAAAGCATTGAGAAAACATTTTCTGCCTCTGTTGGTGTTCTTCTTCCTGTTGACTCTTGACAACCATATCCTGGACTGCATCACTGGCAGCATGACCAGCAGGTCGAGGGAGAGGACAAGGGGGAACGGCTTTACACTGAAAAAGAGGAGATTTAGATTAGGTATTAGGAAGAAGTTTTTCCGTGTGAGGGTGGTGAGGCCCTGGCACAGGTTGCCCAGAGAAACTGTGGCTGTCCCATCCCTGGCAGTGTTCAAGGCCAGGTTGGACAGGGCTTGGAGCAGCCTGGTCTACTGGAAGGTGTCCTGTCCATGGCAGGAACTGGATGGTCTTTAAGGCCCCTTCCAACACAAACCATTGTATGATTCTATGATTCTGTGACTGTATTTGTTCATGTCAATGCACAGAAATGAGAAACAGAATCCAGACTTATTTAAATATCCTTTCAATATCCTTTAAATATCCTTATCTCTTAGTTTTCATCTTCACCTCCATTTAGAGGTTCCACATCAGAAGAGGATTTTTAATGAATCTTCCTGTGAATACATTACTTCAGAATTATAGAATTGTTTCGGTTGGGAAGGACCTTTAAAGGTCATACATTTCCAGTCCCCATGCAGTCAGCATAGACACCTTCAACTAGACCAGTTTGCTTAGGGCCATGCCTAACCTGACCTTGAATGTTTCCAGTGCTACGCCATCTACTCTTGCTGTTCTACAACACACAAGGAGAGTTTAACTGGTCATGCTTTTGACAATTGGCCATTTCAAGTGCACTAGTTATAATTTCCCTTTTCAGCCAGATTTTCCGCTAAAACCGCCGTATGCATGGCAGCAGTATTATAAAACTTTTATCTCTTGTGGTTCTAATACTGCTGATGGTATTGGAGCTTCATCTGCTTGCACAGGCAGAATTTACTTATGTGGCTGTGCATTTTGCCGCACTGAGAGTGCAGCACACAGCTGTAAAGGGATGCAAATGCTTCTTCATCTTACAGAATTCAAACACTGTAGAATGCATTAAGCTGTCTCAGAGATTTATCAAAGTGAGAAGAGACACACACCCAATCCCCTGTCCCAGATGCAATTCTTAAGTATCTTCTATTTGGTTTTGTAAATCTGGAAGAAAAAAATGTTGAAGAATATCACAGAGGACAAAACTATAGAGTCTGCAGAGCACTGCCAGGAATTCCTTCCTTCAGAAGCCAGTTGTGAATGTAAACCACTGGCAGAAAGCTCATTTCTAGCAATAACAGCTATGTCATGTTTCCTGGAACACAGGCAATGTGGAGTATCATAGGAAAAGGAAAATAAACACCAGTTCATTTTCTGAATCACCAGTCATAAATTCTCACTGAGGAAAAAAAAACACACACACACAACTCAAAGAAAGTTAATACAGTACCAGAAGAATTTTCGAACCCCCATAGCTGATGCATCAAGTGGGGTAAATATCCCCTTTTCCAGGTAGGATAGACCTATAGCACTGAGGAATTAGAATAAAATAAAGACAAACCACATCTTCCTTCACTTTCTGAAGTATGACATGTTGTAAAGCCAGTCACTTAATGTTTTCTCTGATTTTTAATCTCAGATCTTACCATTTTAATGCTTTTTTTTTTTTTTTTTCCTTTTTTTTTTTACATTGCTTGCTTTGGAAGAAAGATGGCAAATCACATGAAACCCCGTAACAGTGCCTCCCCTGGTGGCTAAACTTTCATCTTTCATTTAATGTCTTTAAAAGCATAAGAAATTGATCCTGAGCTGGTGAAAACAGCACAGCAGAAACAATGCTGATCTATGCTATCAAAGCATCTTACACCATGACAACCAGATCACATCTCCCACTGCCTCTAGCACTGGGGGTACCACCAAGGTGTCTGGCCCCTGAGCTATGTAGGTAGCTGGTACCAAGAGGCTGGTGGTTGACACTTCACTGGTTCAGACTTCAGTCTCATGCTCTGCATTAGATGTTGTGCTGGGGATGTGTTGTGTCAGGTCATTTCTGCTGTGTAAGACTCCCATGGAGATTTCTGTCCTGGAGAACAGGAGGATTGCCAAGTTGGAATCTTTGCTGGACCAAATGGGATCAGCACAAGGATCATTCAGGCTCCCTAGTTTGGCCATGGTTTCATCCTGCCCAAGTCAGAGCAAGCCAGGCAGTATAAACCTGGACAATTACATAGTGAATTAGACCTCCAAAACTCTCATCTGGCTTACACTATATAAAGAGAAAAAACTCAGAATGAGGAATTCCCTAAAAAAAGGTCTACCTGGAGGGTTTACTGGGGATATCACTGTAACCTGAAGCTTGGCATCTGCAATAACATAACCTGCATAACTGAACCCCAAGAGTCCAGTTTGGACCCTGTAGCTGACAAGATGCAGAGAGGCTCTTTGCTGCTTTTGACATCTGACACCCTCTGAAGCTGTTCCAGCAGGCTAAAGGAGTCGTGGAGGCAGATCTGTATCTCCTTCTTCAGGCAGTCCCATGGGATGACTCTCCAGTAAGATGACAAAAGATCAGTATCTGTGTACTTCAGAGAGACAAATTGTTAGCCTCGGCAAGAGCAACAATAGAGGCTTTGAGGATATCAGTGACCAACTGCACTGAAGCATTCCTTACCACACACTTACCTTCATTATACCCCTGCTAATCACCCCTCTGCCTTTCAGCAGTGAAATGTTATCGCCCTTCAGCAAGGCATCAAACTAGAGCTGCAGAGGGATAGCTAACACCGACCTGCCCTTCTCATCAACATGAAAGGCAAAAGAGTAACAGTCTGTTCGGGTCTGCATTGCGCTACTGAGAAAGGATGGGAGGTAGACATTTCAGCTTTGTGAAGTAAGGCTGTGTGGACAGGTCAAACTAGACAAAACCTCTTCAAGAGCAGGCACAGGGCAGGTCAGATGTGCTGCCTGTCTTTGTCTCTTGTCTTTGTTATTTATTGTGCTTGCTGTAACTTTGAAAAAACACAGATTCTGTCCTGCATTTTTGTGGCTTTGCAAAATGCTCCATCAAAACTGACTTCTAATGGGAAACTGGGCTTTTGTATTCTGGTTTTGTGATTTGTGAAATGCGCCTACTTCCTGGGGGAGCAGGAGGAAGAGAAGATGGGGAAAGTATTTTAACCTAACTGTAAGGGAGATACAAAATGGAAATATTTTGGTAAACATGTACAGTTGCAGTGCCTCATGGACTTTATTTTTCTTTGCTTCTGTTTTCTAATTGTCAAAGAAGGCACTCAGTATCTCTGTGAGAGTAACTGCGGAAAAGAATCTAACTCATTTTAAGAAGCAGCTAAGTAAATTCCGGAGCAAGGTGGTTTGATATGCACTATGTTTGTTTTTTGTTCACCCTTATGTAAGCTGAGTACATCTGAGTATCACATGTACATAGTATCACACATAAACTTCATCTGTATAAGCCTGCAATTCTCCCATGTTAACTTTTACTCTGGACCTTGATGATATGTCCAATGACAATACCAACAACACCATTATCTATTCCTGTTTTGAGTGATAGGTTGGACTAGCAGTCTCCTGAGAGAATTTCCAAGCAGCATATCCTTATTTCTGTAGCTGTGCTAACTAGCATTTATCAGCTGTAAAGGAAGCCCAGGGTGGCTTACTAAGATGGAGACACTGATAGTAGCAGAAATAACTACCCATTCCATGTGTTCAAGAATTTTAAATCACTAATTTATTATTTTCTCACTCAAAATTTTACTAAATCAACCATGTTTTTATTGGTATCAGAAGCCAAAATTGATTTTAAATATCCCTAACCATTTTTACTCTGTGGTCTCCTTCTCAGCTTACTGACCTATGCTTCTCTTCTCTGATAGCTATATTCTAAACCAGATAAACAACCAAAACAAAAAATAAAAACCAAAATCCAACCAAACCAAACAAAAAAAACAAAACAAAACAAAACAAAACAAAACAAAACAAAACAAAACAAACAAAAAAAAAGAAAACAATAAAACCCACAAAACCCAAAGCCCAAACCAAAAACATTGTGATGCTTCATTTCTTGACATAAATACAAGTGAGGCTGATACATATTTTAAACCATCACTGGTGGGACAAATTTCCATCTGCATATTCCTTTCGCTATCAGCAACAAAGAGAGTTTGAATATATAGGTTCTTCAAGACACACACATTTTAGAAATTGAAGTTAAGAAGATGAATCCTATAATAAAGTATTTTCAACAAACTAAGATACTTTGGTGGTTGAATCATGCCCAGGTTTTATCAAGAAAAAGATCCAGAACTCATATCTAATAGTCTAATTTGAGTTTCCATGCCAGTTGGAGGTTAAACTGGGTAGCCTGGGTAGCCTTGAGCTAATCCATTTGCTGTGTGGGCCCAGCACCATACAAAAACACTGAGAAAAGATTTTAAATCAGTCTTAGAAATTAGTGTGAGATAAAGGCCACTTCATACTTACTGCTTGCATGACCCCATACTGATTTGAGAAGTAAGACATTTTAATAGTACTGGTATCACCTACTTTAGCCAAGCTGGCCTCACTGCCAGACAGCAGCCCTGTAAGTATTTAATTGGTATAGGTGTAACAAATGGTACCTTTCTCTGGCCTATATCATTATTATGAAACAGTATTAATTAAGTTTGCTCTCTAACTGGTATATCTAAGAAATGTTCAATTTATTGCATATCACTTTTTTCATGTAAAATCCCAAGGCATTGAATTCTCTCCTTGATCAATTGTCTGCAGGTGAACCGTCTCACATCTGAAGGCAATGAGATTATACATTAAGGAATGGACTGTAAGCAAAACATGGTCAGCTCATGATTCACCCAGACAGACTCACCCTCCTCAGTTCTCACACTTCAGTATTACAGAACAAGAGTCCCACTGTTTAGCGTCCCCCCTAATTCTTTGGCTTTTCACTATTTATACTTCTCAGGATTTATTCCAAGGGTGGAGGTGATGGTGTTGGGAGATGAAATTGCTCTGTTTTCCATGAACAGAAGTTTTCAATGGGTAATTTACTGCTGTATAATTAAGCTTCAGATTTTGTTTTCACTTGGAAATATTTTTAAAAGGAAGCCAACTATCTGGTCAGATTTGTGATATATAGTTGATGAGAAACAGAAACCCTAAACGCTGATCAGAAATCCAGAAATGATTCAATATAAAGAGGTCTCAGATTGTCTGGAAGAAGATGAGCAGAGGCTAGTATTCCCAGTAAACTTCCATCTAGTGGATGTAAACAGCTGTTAAGAGAGAGCGCTTGCTTTGAGCAACATAGCATTGCCTGGTTTAGGCAGGGGTCTGTCTCTTTGAGTCCCTTCCTTCTGGTGCATAATTGAAATGTAAAAGGATGAGATTCATGATACAGTTATCTACATAGTGATTGAACTAATCACCCTAGGCTCCCTTTGCAATTCCTGGAGAGAGGTAAGTTCCCTGGAGGAGCTCTCTTCCCAAAAGTCCAGGGAGAAATCAATGGTCATGTCCTGGACACCTTCTTAAGAAAATTATATCTCAAGTGCCACATCTTGAAGCCCTGTAAGTCAGTTCATACAATGACAGCTGGTTCATCCCGTTTTCTGAGATGTATTTGGGCCTTGTCAGGGTACTTGTCTCCTGCAGGTGTCATTGTCTGTTAAGCACAGGGAAGGACTGAACAACAACTTAGAAGTAACGTATTTAATTTAGCTGAAGTTTGGTGAGATGTAACCTACACAGAAAGATGAACCTGCTGATTCAGAAAGGTACCTGAGCTCATGATTTCCAGCTTGGAAGGAATAACATAGCAGTCTTGTAAATGCATTCTTCTGCTCTCCTTTCCCTCCTTACAGATCTTGCTGCTTGGTTTTTTTTAGGTCTGCTGTAAAGCCAACATACTGAAAGGTGTAGTTCCTCTCTGTGCCCCAGCAAAATGACTACAGAAAACCTAACAGACCAGACACTTTGTCATTTTCAGATTTTCATGAAGCTGTCTCTTCCTTTGGTTTTGGTCCCTTGTGAATACCAATTACACTCTTCCAATCCTATTTTGATATTTTAATCAGGAATTGTCATGAATAACCTCTTCATTATTCAATGCAATCATCTTCATCAGAATTTAATCTCCCATGCAGCATGTTTCCCAAAGCAAATATGAGTTTGAGTTTCATATACCCTAGTTGTGAGGTAGAAAGTCCTAGTCTAGCTTACAAATATTCCTACATTTACCATGAGAAACTAGCAGGGAAGGAAACTCACTTTGAAAGCAGGTTATTTCATACTCATACAGAGCTATCTACAGGTCTTTGAAAACTGTGGCACTTGTAAATACATGACTTCGTGAAGGTCAGGAAAAAAAAAAAAAGGAAGAAAATTCCTAAGAAGCATAGAGAAATACCCAAAAGGTGAGTCCATGAGGCACAGCAAATATAATAATATCAGCAAGTCACTGAAACTTTCATTTTCAAAACATGAACCATTATGATTTCTGCAATTCAACTTTTCTTAGCATTTTCCTGCTTATGAATCTTAGAGACAGGCTGCTGGGCTACATGAGCCTCTTTTCTCTTGCATTTATTTCTGGAGTGTCTGCACAAGCCAGTGGTTTTGGTCAGCTGAGGCAAGTTCTCCTTCATAATAGGAAGTCAGCCAATACATATGTATTTTCTATGGGCTGTTTCTTGGAGGAGCCCATCAGAGTCTCAGCTAAGATCCAGGTCTTATTAGGTGAGTTACTGTAGAGACAAAAAGGATCTGAAATCTGCCTCCCTGTTTAAAAAGACAAACAGTATGAAAGAAAGCACAGCAAAGAGACCTGGCCAAGGTTAAAGAGAAGTGCAGTGATAGAGGAGAGACAGGACTCATGTCCTGAGTCAGTGTCTCAGCTGGGCACACACAGGTTGAAAGAAGCCATTTGACCATAATTCAGTCCAGTAGCACAGTGTTTGGTCCCAAGACTTTATTCTTCCAAACATGGTAAAGAGCCTGGCTTTCCCCTCCAAATTGGGCCCTTGCTAGGTTCAAAAATAGCAAAGCAGGGCAGACATCTAGCTGGTAAAGCGCTCATGTTCCTTACCAGGAAGCATGGGGTAGCCATTTGCTATGAGTCGTCACTGTAAGGATCCTCTTTCAGAGAGTATGTCAGCACGAAGGTTTCAAGAGGCTCTCCTAGGCCATGTCTTTTTCCTTAGTATCTGGGTCTTGTTGATCCTGGCACACCACCTGGGAACAGGCAAGAGGCCAGCCTAACAGATTGGCATGTGTGCAGGCAGGGAAGGAAGCTGAGCATCTGGCTTTAAACACCGGGGCTCAGATTTCTCTCTGAAGGTGTTGACAGGAAAATGCATGCCACTGCTGCAAGGACTGCTAAGGGAGTAGGATGTCTCTGAGGGATTTGTTGAGACAATTTCACTTCTGAGGTCTTTCCTTCCTGCCTTCTGATCATCACAGAGGCAAAGAGTCTGAAAAAGCAAGTCCATCTCTTGAAGCACCACAGACTTGGCAACAGCAGAAGTTACTTCCATAAGCTCTGGAGGAGTTTGGATCTATCAAATCAATGCCACAAGCCTCAGTTCTGTGCGCTTGACACATAAAACTGGGTCTTATTGCTGGTTGCTCCCATGCCACAACTTCACTTCAGCTCTAAGGTCAACAGCTGGCCACTAATGAAGAACCTGCTTGCAGTATCCTCCCTCAAACAGGGGCAGGACAAAGGAAAAGGAAAATATCTTAAGAAATAAGCAATTAACTGAGGTGAGGTAATGCTTTCAACGTATCCCTTATTTCCTTGACACCTTGCACTGAATTTATCTTACCACCTTTAGCCAACTAAAGCAGGCAGACAGTTTAAGCCAGTCCTTTTGGCTCCCTCCACACTTTGGGGAGTCAAAATGAGACCCACAGAGTTTGGATGCATCTTGCCTAAATGCAGATGAGGCAAATCATCTCCTGGAAGTGCTTGTGTCCCTTGGCTACAGAGAGCTCAGATTTATCTTGGACCTCTCAGATGACTGACCCTAAGCAGGTTGAATCTTACTTCATTATTACAATTCCCTTTTTCAAGGTACTAGAAAGCAATAACTTTCTTACAGCTTTTGGCAGAATTCAACTTTGTTAAACAATCCGAGACTCAGCAACGAGAGACTTTAATGGCAATTTATTATCTAGACATGGCTGTTGCAATAATTTTGCTCCTTAACTGCTCTAAAAAGCTTTCCAGAGCTTCTAAAGAATGACAGAAGGGTTACTTATTTGCAAGAGCCTGGCTTCTGTAGAGGCAGCTGTTTAAATGACATCAGTATTACCAGTCACAAATTGAACCATTTGCTGCCTGTATCACCAGAAAGAGAAATGGTGGTATCTTTTTTCACTTATTAAGAACTGATGGAGGCAGAAATTGTGAACCTGAAGGGAGAGTCCTTTACTATAATAAAAATTGCAGTGCTGTTTCCTCTAATGGGTTCATCTGTCTGAGCAACTGTTTTGTGATGAGAACGGGTCTGGTAAGAACCCAAGTAATAAAAACTATTTATACTGAGTTACTAACATCTTGGAGGGAAAGAAAAATATGCTTATTTGTCAATTAATTTATTTTTTAAAAAATTCCAACGCTAAGTGTTTTTCACTGGGAGAGCAGTTGACAGGTAAACAAAGCCAAAACCATTCCATCCTGTAAATAGGAAAAAAAAAATAAAAATGAAAGAGGTTGTCAAAAAATCAGTATGTTTGATATTCTGATGACATTTTTTTAAATAGTAAAAAATTAGAATGTATCACGTTAAGCAAAAATTAATGTTGACAAGTATTTTATTAGGTCTACTAAAAATTGTTACTGGAAGAAAGAATATTATCCTCCTAAATCTGAGGTTAATGTTCTCACCATAAGTTCATCTTTTCCCTCAGGAATGAGCATGATAGGAAAGGGAAACAGCCCATTCAGAATGGTGTTGGCACAGCGAAAGGAGCTGTGGGCATTTTGTGGATTTCAGAAGTGAGTCTGGATGGTCTTTGAGGTTTGCAACCATACGTAAATTGGTGAGAGTCCACGTATCTGGCTTTTCCTTCAGGCTCTCCTAGACATTTGTGGTGTAATTTTGGATATGTTTCCATACACAATCTATTCCTCAGTTTCTCCATCCTTTGAGAGTCACTACACTCCCTTTCTCATGCATCTGGGAAGTTTTATAAGCTCCTAAAGGTGGGGAGAGCACTTGATAGATCAAGGTTCAGTGAGGACCTGTATCCATGGTCCTCATGAATGGGGAAAGCTGTGTATTAAACCCATGTCTTATCAGTGCCTACAGCAAGAGACTGAATGAGACATCCCTTTAACTATACGTTCAGGGACTCAAGGCAAAGACGTGCCATACTTAGTTTAAGTACAAGACAGATTGCCTTCCAAAGAGAGCCTTCTCTCCAGCTTTCCACAAAAACCACACTGGTTTCATGAGATGTGATATCCCACGGAGAAGGGCTGGTGGACAGAGAAGAAACCTGTTTAATACACTAAAATGGCATGCAAATCAGATCTGTCATCCCTTTCCTGACCCACACTGCAGAACGTAGTTCTGCCTGAAAGTATGTTTATACTGGAAAACAGATTGCAAATATGTAGGTGGAAACATAGGAAAGAGAGCCAACGCTTCTTCACTTCAGACCATGGTATCTGAATTATCATAGGGTTTATACCTGGGATATAAATACCTATATATGTAAGTACAAATGCACATATGCACATAATTGTGCAGTCACACATGTGAGAAGATAGCTGAAAATACTGACAAGATGGCTCTCCTGCTGCCAGATCCACTTTGATTTCAGTCCGGCAGTTGAAATATCATGCACATCATGTAGATTCCCCTTCAGAGCATTCATCCAGGCAGAGCCAGCTTGCAACCAGTGAATTTAACACCAGCACCCTATCATTGCCACTGTGAGCTGAGCTACTTCAAAGACACCCGGGTGTCTGTACTCCACTTGTCATAGCAATTCTGCCATCTGGGGCCAGGCAGTCACTCTGGGGTCCCTGCTCTTGTTCATCAATGCTTTGAGTTGTGAGAGCTGTTATCCCAAGAATAGTACCAGGTCCAAGCTGGTTATGGACCTAACTTGAGTTAGAAGAGAGTGCCAGCTATTTTCAGGAAGGGCCTAAACCTAAATTTACAGGCAGTCCCATAGGTCTCAGTCCCATGTACATGAGGTCTATGTTTGATAACAAAATCGGGGACCTAAACATAGGCTTGTCATTGAACACCAGCTGGCTTGGATGCATGGATTGGCTCAAACAAAGTTTAAGCTACTTCCTCTGAGGCAAAAGCTGTGGTGTTAATGGACTGCTACAGCTAATGCTCAACAGCACCGGGTCTTCCAGGCGACAGGTTGCTCCTGGAAGATTGTCACAATGCTACTGCAGACAGAAACATTTCAGCTGATGGATGTTTGCCACTACTTGATTATACAGCTTGTGCTTCCCTTGCCTAGGTCAAGCTGCTTAACACCTTCCAAAAAGTGCATTTTGAAAGCAGGACTTCATAAACATGAGTGCCCTCAGTAAAACAATTGCTTCTACTTGGCAATTCTATATCTGACAATGCCAAACACTGAAAAAAATTAAAATTAGAAGTAAAAAAATTAAGTACAAGCCTCTGTGTGAGGGAGGCCAAAGAGAGAGCCAGCCGCGTGACTTCTGCCCTATATGCGAACCTCAACACACATGCCTTGCTTGATAACTACATTTGCTTGCTGCAACCAGCACATCACCAATGCTAAGCCCTTCCTGGCTGCCAGAATGTTTTGTAATCTTCTTTTGGGCCCATCAAGCAGGGGCAATGGGTGGGGCAGAAAGGAGAGCTTCCATTTTCCAAGGGAAGAAGGATCTGCCCATTGTAAAACTCTAGACTGTGGACAGCCACAGTTGAGGATAAAGAGCTGTAGTCTGGAGGCAGTTCCTGCAGGAGTGAACTCACACGCTGTAAAGCAGCAAGTGCTTAAGGCCAGACCCCATAAATCCACCAAATTAGATGCTGGTGACATTATAGACCCATTTTGTTAGTTTTTCCAGCTGAGCTGCAGACCACAGAAAAGATTTATACTCAAAGAGCTGGGATGGTGGAGGAAGGGAAAGCAGGATGGAGGAAAAGGGGCAAAGGGTAGTGACACACAGTATTTATATTTCGAATCAATAATTTTCTTCAGGAAGGAAGAGAAAAAAAAAAAAAAGAAAGAAAAGGAGTAACTTGTTCTTGATGAGGGAAAGATTAAAAGAATAAATTGGAGGTGATGGAGAACCAGAAAGAAAGAACTAAAAATCTTACTTCCAAGCTGCATCTGAAGGGGGCTGAGGTGCTGGCTACCCTGGAAGAAGTAGAGAGAGCACAAGTTGTGGTAAGGACAAAACAAAAGGGAAGGGAAAACGTGGACCCAAAGTTCACCACATGCATAGCACACTTGGCACAGAGGCTTGTAGGAATATTACACAGACCTCTTTGGTCTTTGATACAGACTTAGCAGGAGACAACATCAAGGATATGACCAAAATGCTTCTTCTTCATCTTGAAAACTAGGTACCACAGTCTTTGTAGTTGACATAGAGAGCTAAGATGGAGGGGAAACAAACCACTTTGGCTTTAACTTTTGTGATTTTAACTTGCCTTGAAACCAAACTGACTGAAAGTAACTGCTTGCCTGAGAAAAACTTCAGTAACCTGTCTGAATGTTCTTGCTTTTCATTATTTACCTGGGTTTTGATGGAAATTAACTAACATATAAACTATCATATATATGTTATAAACATAAACTGTAACTATTTAAACAAAAAGATATAAACTGAAAAAGGGGAGACTTAGATTAAATATTACAAAAACAGTCTTCCCTCTGAGGGTGGTGAGGCTCTGGCACAGGTTGCCCGAAGCAGCTGTGGCTGCCCCATCCCTGGCAGTGTTCAAGGCCAGGTTGGACAGGGCTTTGACTAACTTGATCTAGCGGAAGATACACCTGCCTATGGCAGGAGGTTGGAACTGAATGAACTTTAAGGTCCTTTCCAACCCGAACCATTTTATAACTATATGATAATGAAGACTTATCCAAGGGTCATCCACAGATGAGACTAAACTGAGTCATTGCCCATGCATGCTATCTGTTATCTGGTCAGAGATGTATGTTCTACAAAAAAAGTGAGATGATCTTGCACCACTCATTCCTGAAACAGTCACCTGCAGAGGGAGGGTATTCTGCAGTATTAAGATCACTGAGCTGTGTGTCAGAAGTGGTTGGAACTTTTACTAACTGCTGGTAAGTAGGTTATATAAAACTCACTAAAATCTGGCACGTTTTCTCTATCAAATTTAGAAAGTAAGAATGATCACAAATTTTCCCTTCAAACCAGTCTGTGATAGAATTTTGAGGGGCTTATTTTGGCTAAATAAACTCTTACACTTTGCAGAAGGGATCTCTTCTTGTCATCTGAAAACAAAAACAAAGAAACAGAAAGCATAGAAAAGAATGTTTAATCTTGGAGCAAAACAATTTCAATCTTCATTTTTACCTAAGAAATAAAAATATTTTGCTGTTAAATGATCAAAATACTCTGTTCAAGAACAATGGAAACTTCTCACTGAGCTTTTCTGCTCCCTCAGCTCCTGTTTATAGATATAAACAGAAATCCCACACTACATTGGACATCAGTTCATTTTCATAAGTGCATTTCATCACCAAAGCTGATATCTTAAGGAGATCAGATACCTCATACACTGAACATTTCTCTCCCCTGCATATATATATATCAACTGTAGAGATATAAAGTGAGGTGAGTCAAAACCCACCCTCAGTTCTTGATCATGAGGACTGCTGCTGACAGCAACAGTTTGAATTTACCACTAAGTGCTTTTCCCAGACTTCACAGTAACTGCGTGGCATAGCCGGTAGAAGTTGCCACATCATCAGCATATTCTGATGGACTTCTCTAAGATAAGTAGATTGGCTGTATAGAATCTGCCTAATATGGAATTAACATTCCCCATAGCAGCCCTCAGAATGCTGTGCTTTGCATTTGTTGCTGGAAAGGTGTTGATAACACCCCAGTGTTTTGGCTAAGGCTAAACAGTGCTCAAACAGCATCAAGACTGTCTCTGCAACCCACCCACCAAAGGCCAGTAGGCTGGAGTGGACAAGAGGCTGAGAAGGAACACAGGCAGGATAGCTGATCCAAACTGACTAAAGAGATATTCCATACCATATGATGAGATCAGTAATAAAAGTTAAGAGTTATTTCCCCACCTCGTCCTGCTGAGGAGAGTGAGAATGAGGGGAGCGAGAGCTATGTTGGTAGCACCGTT
>JBCJKH010028342.1:0-11379 GCA_039877255.1 Loriculus beryllinus | reverse complement strand
TTTTCCTCATAGTGCCCAGGATATAGGAAGAAAAGTTTAAATGATTTGTTCCCCTCTGAGACACAGTAGGCACATCAACTGGCTTCACCTGAGCCCCAGACCTGAAACACCGGTTCATTATCACTTGTAACTAACTGGCAGCTTTAAAGAAAGGGAAATTGGCACATGCGCTTGGATTCAAATTGCAAATATTAGAAATAGATTCAAATTCTTGAGTCCAAATAACCCTGGATCTCTATGCAAACTTTGCAGCTGATGCCTAAAAAAGCAGGAGGTATTTGTAAATTGTATCTCAGGAGACATCTCAGAGCTACTGACGCTTGTACTGCAGGATGTGAGTGCTGTTGCTGATTTTGCCTTTTGGGTCATCAGGTCATGACTAAATAACAGATAAAAACTAAACTATGCAATGTTATGACTATTGCATATGGGGGCTGAATGATGTGGCTAAAAGGCAAGTGTTCAAAGCAGCACTGAAACAGAGCAGCTGCTTCACTGGTGCTTTTCCTCCTCTAACACAACAGTCACGGCCTCTCAACTGCTCCCCAAATCCCTCAGAGCCATCTCCCAGTGTGAGAACACAGGAGGTGCTGAAGGGCAAAATAATTTGGTTTTGCTGCCTTTTGACATGCAAAGAGCTTTCTCTGAGTTCTCTCACATGGATACGCATTTCCTACCCAGCTGCAGGCTTTATGCGCTCTATGTTTTGTATCATGGAAACACAGGACCTACAACTAGGGTACATTAAAGAGAGGATATGCATGTGTATCTGTCCACACAGGCTGGATGAGTTACAGTCTGATTTTGTTTACTGTGTAAATGCCATCCCGCTCACACACAGTGTGGGGGAGAGCTGAACACAGACTTCCATATAGCAAAACTAGGGCTTCTATAACAAATTGCGTTTTGTTAAGTGCTTTTTACACAACTGCTTACAAGTAGACAAAATACCTTCCAGGGTCTGTAGACCACAGGTTGAAAAGCCGGGTTTAATAAAACGCTACTAATAGCTGAGACAAGCAAGCATGGAAAAAGCGAAAAGAATTAAATTGGATGTGCAGTGATTAGGCAGAGCAACTGGCACAATTTCTTGCTTCTAAACCATCTTCAGATCACGGTTTATTACACACACAATGGAAGCCTTTTTTTAATTCTGATTTCTTTTCTTTATGTGTTTTCTAATAATATGCATGAGGTCAGGTCTTTCAGGAAGCGATATGCTCAAGTAGTAATCCAGGCGCAAGCACAGCGTGCGGCACTTGTGCATATCGTAATGCTGGTTTCTATTAGCAGCTCTGCATCATCTAATGTACACCACGGCTGAAGTCATTGAAAGAGCTTGATGGACGGAGGGAACAATTAGGCCCAGAATCACTTCTTGTGGCTATTATTGGCAGGCTTTCCTATGAATTATTTAGAAGAGAAGAAACTAGACTAGTGGCCCTTGTGTGGGTTGGTGGGACCAGTCTCTGCTGCCACAAGCCACCACGTCACATATGTTGCCAGATGTGTCACCTCCTAAATCAAATTTCATTTCTGCCTCCACTGCAAGGTTGCAGCTGGAGCACTCTCCTCCATCTATTAGAAAACTGCTTTTAATTTCCAGACAAAAGTTATCTATGACTGGCTGGTACACATTTGTGCCTTCAGCTTACATGCATATCTTCTTACTCTGGTGTTTACCTCCTTGATGTATTGATAGACAGCACAAGTGAACTGCTTCTCAGCTTTTGTTTTGCCAGACTAAACTGGCTAGATTAATTCAAGTCCTTCTCATTGGGCAAGTTTACAGCTGCTTCCAATACTTCTTTGCATGCCAGCCTCTCCAGTTGGAATGACTCTGGGCTAGGGGAGGCCAAGACTACATACTTTTTCCCAGAAAAGCTTGCAAAGGACTATATGACTGTATTTGCTGTCTTGTGTGTGTTGGAGAGGTACTCACAGCCCTTTTGTGGTTGATCAGTGCACTCCACTTTACAGCAAAACAGTGTAATCTCTTAGGCCACATTTATGGCAGGCCAGCATGGCCTGATGGTATGGCCTGAGAGCATGGCATGGCTCATATCCACACATCTCAACTCTCATAATTTCCAAACTGGAGTGACCTCATCCAAACAGCCTGTTGGAAGCAGTCCCTGGCCAACACTAATCACCAAACCGTGCCTGGGCATTGTCTAGTGGGGAGCTGGTGAGCCCCGGTCAAACAGTGCCAGGAGGCACATAAACATTTATCCTTACCAATGGTCACAGAGCAGTTCACAAACCTGCCCTGGCTCAGTGTAATTAATTAGTGTAGAGGGAGCCTTAGTGCATGATGGGTACTTTGAACTCTTTGCTTCAGGTCTGCTGTTCCAGCTTTCAAACAGTGTGTTTTTCCTTTATGCTATTCTCAATTCACAGATGCCTCCCAACTGTGTATTGTCTGCAAATATCATTAGCCATTGCTTACTTTTTCAGAGGAAAACTAACTAAAACTGGCTCCAAGGAATTTCACCCATTATGTTCCCCCACTCCTATCATTTTCCTTTCAGAAGAACCTGTTGTGTTTGTTCTTGGCTATTTCCTGACAGACCTTCAGCCCAAATACCAGTCCCTGCTTCTTCCAATACAAACAGTAATTTCCCATGTGGCTCTTTTATCAGGAGTGTTGCTGAAGTCCAGACAGATTAGATCTAAAGCATTTCCCATGTCTAAAAAAGCCTATAGAGAGCCTTGTTTGCCCATTTAGTTTTTTTTGCTTTTCTTATCACCAAAAGCTATCAAGTTAGCCTGACTCAAGTGACCTTGGTAAAGCCCTGTTATATTTTTGTCATATTTTTCCCTTTACTTCCATGTTTTCAGTCTTTCCTTTAAAATGAATTCACATGTAATCCATAATTTGTGCGGAACATATCCAGCCCTTTTTCTATGAATTCCTCTGAATTCAGTCCTCAGGCAGTCTGTTTTCTTAAGTATTCCAGCCTCAGGAGGTCTGAAATTCTCCCTGCTGTTTGAGCACCCTCAAGAAATGGGTAGTTTTAGGAAGTCTTGTGGGCAGAAACAAAACTCAGGGCTGGAACTAGATCAGGCCTGTTGGAAACCCTCACCTTTTGATGGGGGTAAATAAGGTGTGGAACATCACCTCATTGAGTGCACTCAGGAAGAAAGTAATGGCTGCATGGGTATTGCAGTGCATGTACAATAACGCAAGTAGAAGATGCGAGTGTTCACAGCTCACCATGATTCTACCCTGCCCGCTTCAGGTGTGGGAACACTCCGACTCACTTTTACTGAACTAAAGGTCCAGTCAAGGCAGAAAGAAATCATTTATGGGATAATCCCCTTTGAATTTTGGGGATTTAGGCTCCTGCCTCATTGTTTCTCCATGGGGATTTTTCAGTCCATCCTGAGTCCTCAGCTGCTGTGCCCGTCCCGCTGACCTGCTCTGGCCATGCTCCACTGCCTGTACAGCAGTGCCTGCAGAGACAAACAGATCCCCTCATTCCAGGCACAGATGGTTTGCAAAGATTGGTGTGTGAGGACATACACAGCCAGCACTGACACTGCTTAGCACAAGGCAGGAGAAAGCAGGCCTGCTGGTGTGATGTGAGTTTTCTGGGAGCCTCATCTGGAAATACGCTATCTGCTCAGGACCTGTGGTGCCCTTGCAGGGGACTTGGTTGTTGTCCCTGGGGGCATCAAGTGCTGCAAAAGCTCTTGCTTGATTTATTTCAAATCCTCTTCACTTCAGGTTTCACCTCCTTTGCTGGCAAACCTGTCCCTCACCACCACCATTCCACAACTGCCTTTGTATGTGTGTGTGTATACATATAAATATATGTACATATGCATACATGCATATGTATGTAAATATATTTCAAGCAACCATCTGTCTCCAGCCCAATGCACACACAACAGCAGTGCAGAAGTCCCTGCAGCTGCAAACAAGCTTCTTCCCCACAGTCTCCATCAGACTCTGTTCCAAAAGTCTGCTGGTCTTAATCTGGGACAATGGAGCTCTTTCCCTATTTAGTTGGAGGGTAGCTATGGCAACATGGCACAAAGACATCTCAATAGCTGGCTGAGGCCAGACCAGCCTCCCATCTAGCAGACAGACGCTGTTTGCTGGTACTTAAACTCTGCTTCGTTTTGACAAAGGATATGTTTATAACCTAAGACTGGGCCCTTGGCTCAAAATGTCCAGTAGCTGGAAGTGAAAGCAAGCACTGCAACCCCCTCGACAAATGGGACATTTTAGGGGATATCCGTGAATAGGTCTTGTAATGGATGATGAAAGAAGCAGCAGAGAGGGAGGGGAGGAAATGAATGAGCGGGGACTGCAGCAGCTAAAGGAAAGCTTGTTGCAGGAGATGGCAAAAGAGTGCTCTGAGTTATGACTTGTCTGTCTGGGAAAGCTGAACAGATACAGCTTTCCTTTTTGTCTCAAATGAGCTGCCTTGGGGCCACACACAAACTGTCTCGCATGCTTTCCGCCTGCCTTTAAATGGAAATACTGCCTTTTTTTCCTGCAAGGGCTGTTTCCCTCCTTTGTGTTGTAAACACGAAGGTGCAGCCACAGCAAAACTGTCTTCCTGGTACCTACCAGCTTGCAAGTGTGGCCATTTCTGGCTTCGACGCTTATCAGAGGTACATTTGGAAAAGCTTTTTTTGAAAAATGGCTTATAAATGCCTCTCCCGTAGCTCTGCACCAGGGAGGTCTGCTAGGGAGCACCAGCACTGCTGCGAAAGAGCCTTTATATGTCCTCACATAAAGTCCACAACGTTTTCTCTTCTCTCCCATTCTAACTTCTACAGCATTTTTGGGATGATCCTGACAAAATTAGACATTGTTTTGACCTGTGGGCAGTGGTAGCACAGAGCTCACCAGAGCCCCCTCTGCTGCTTTTGCCATAGCTCTGCCTAAAGCAAAACCAAAACACACCAGTCATGAAGACTGAAAGCAAAGGGTAGTGATGATGCCTGCCTTCATGGCCATGCAATATCAGATGCAGAAGCCTAAACCAGCAAACATCTCTTTCTCCCTCATGCAACTGGCAGCATTCTTCCCTCCAGAATCCTGCTGTGCCCTGGAGTACAAAGCTGCCCTGGTTTGCATATGTAGGCTTGGCTGTGCAGCATGGGGCATGCCTGTGGCCCTGGACTCATCCAGCATGTGCCTCAAGCAATCCCACGCATCCCTTAGGGAATCTCCTGCTCTGTCCTGCCCCAAAGTGTTTTACAGCAGTGGCAGAGCCAGGATATGCTGCCTCTATGACCAGCTCCATCTCCTTCATAAGCTCACTGCAGGCAGCCGCCAGTGCTGGTCGATGGCATTAGTGGCTGTTGGTATCGCTGCTGATACACGCAGGCACTCTCCTCATCAATTAGTTTCCTCAAAAGCACCACAGAGGCTGTGGGGCCGACAGCTCCGGCACAGGGCCATCTGTCTGGTGCTACCACCCATGGTGACAAGTACCTTGAGAGCGGCAAGCCAGCTGGTGCATGGCGGTCACCACTCTGACAGCAGGAACATCTTCGGGCTCTCTGCATGCTCACTGCCTCCACCTGTTCTTCCCAATCGCACATGTTAACTGGGAGCCTGAGGGGTGGGAGCTGGCTGTGCTGCTGGATGAGCCTTGCCTCCCTGTGTACTTGAAGCTCCAGGCAGGGAGGCATGGAGCACCACACGGTCCTGCTGAGGAAGGCAGCATCAGCTGTCAACCAGCCTTTGCTGGCTACGTCCATGCACACCCAGGGCATGCAAACCCCTCTCTGCTCACTTAAAGAAGAGCTGGAGGCATTCAGAAGGTGGCCATCACCTCAAGGCCAGTTCAACTCAGTCTCATGAGGGTTTGGAGGGGATGCGTGTCTTGCTCCAGATTACCGGGAAACCACACATGAATGCAGGAGGCTCAGATACTGTCAAAATATCTCATATTATATATTTGCTACTGCAGAATCCTGGTGTAGCAGCAAGCTGTTCACAAGGCAATGGCCATTCATCACTCAAATATATGCTAATATATTAGACTGGGTAGTTTATATTTCATCTATGCTCCTCTGCTCTTCCATATGTAACCTCCTTCTATGGAGCCCAACAGGCTGTAGTCTTATCTGATGTGTGAAATCAAACTCCCATTTAAAGTGGAAAGTTGTCAGCTGCAAAAAGTGTGAAACTATCTTACCCCCTGTTTTGTACTGTTTGGCCACTGGCTCCAGTTTTGAGACCAGTGAAGATGCTGCTTGTATACACCCGTGAGAGCTGCTGGTGCACAGGCTCCCCTCCTGTTTCACACAGTTGCTGTGGTAGACCCCAGCCCTTTAATAACCAGCTCCCAGGCTCTGCCCTCTGCCTTATCCCAAAATCTCACCATCATTTTCTTCTGTAGACCCATATTCCACTGTCACTGCAGTCTGCCTGAGACATTTTAGAGTACTATTTTATTTATGTTTTTATATTTATTAATGTTTTATTTTATGTTGCTACTTTATTTTAGAGTACTAATGCAAGCTATTTATTTGGGTTTTTTGGATGAGGCTGCTGAGAAGTCTGAAGAGCACCCATACTTGGTGGTGAAGGAGGCAGGGAGGGAGCAGGACACCTGTAAGACTCTGAGACCAGCTCAGACTGCCAGGGACCCATTGAAGTTACATGAGAGGGAATGAAAGTAAACACTAAGATGACCTCTCCTGGCTCCTCAACTCACTGCTTTGCCTCCTGCATGTTCCTGCCTGCCATACAGGTGAAAATATTTTTTTTGGGGCATCATCAACATACCTATTATGTTTCTTCTCTTGCTCCATTTGTGACTAGGACCCTTTCCCAGCAGCTTTAGCCAGATTTGGTGCAGAGGCAGTAAAAGTGCTAACATTCAACAAACTCCATGAGAGCAAAGCAGCAGAACAGGGACAGAACAGTGCACTGGAGAGAATGACCATGGGAATTTCAGGTTGAAGACATACCAGAAGGCAGGGTGGAGTCCAGGACACTGACACCAACAGTGTAGGTGTGCATGTGTGTGTTTGGGGTGGCTGGTACCCAGGGGGACCTTATAGCCATGCCGCACGAAGCAAGATATGTGCCTTCACCCTAGATGTCTGCTCCCTGGGGATGCCAGTGGGGCTGTCCACAAGCATTGTTCCAGGTGCCTGGTGGGATGGCAGAGGGATATCTACATGCTGCATTTTGAGCAACCAGATATGTTTCCCACCCTTCTCTGGCAGATAGGAGTGCTTTCCAGCAGCCTGGTGCCCCTCTGCAGAGCCTCCCCAGGAGCCCAGGGACAGCAGACACCCACAGGTTTAGCTTTATCACATCAGCACAGGTTTGTGCAGGCAGGGGGGGCTTGCTCCCAGCCCCCAGACCAGCACACTGGGGAAAGCTGCAGCTCACACCCCAGCTCGGGCATGTCTGGAGTGCAGACCTTTTCCTTTCTGGTGGCCAGCTTGGGGAAGGCTGCTCTTACCTAAAGGTCAGTGAGTAGATGCCTGATAAACACAACTGCCTCTGGTCTGTCGCTGCGCACATGGCACAGATGTTGAAATAAGACTGACTGGGGTCTGGAGGTTGGTTGGAGGATGTTGTGGAGGAGTTTTGTTTGTTCTAGAGAAAGATACATTAGCTTGTGCTAAATGCTGAAGTTGTTACAGCTTTTTCCTCTGCTGGGTAGATGGAAGTTGGGAGGGAAAGGAGTTCTGGAACTTGTAGCCCTGAGTAACTTGATGGTCATGATCTGTACTTTGAAGTAAGATAATAAAAGACATCTTTTTATGCTATTTAGCTCAGGAGCCTTTACTCTTCAGCCAGGATTTTTCTGCCTGCTGGGAATGGCCTGATGGAAAAAATTTTAAAACTTTCAGAAATCCTGTCTGAGACTTTCACTTTGTTCTTTACCTCTGAGGTTTATGTAGCCTTATCCATCGGACAGGACAATAAACATCAAGAACCTCCAGGTCACCCAGGGACCAAGTTTCCAACCCAAAGCTCATCTCATCTCTCATAAATTCCAGATGCTGCCCCAGAGTAGTTTAAACACCAGAGAGCTCTGGAAAACCACGGAGAACTTACTTCTCAGACCCTGCCTCATTCCTGAAGGTGCCAAAACCCAGTGAGGATAACCAGAGTGAACGTCCAAAAACAGGCCTTGGTGACAGGATACTCATCACTGCTACCACATGCCGTAACATCTGACATCACTGAGTTCTGGAGGAGACCTAGGAACCTTACACACACACGGGAGAGTTGAGTCCCAAATAGGATTTTGAAGCAGCCTGCATGTCCCAGAGACATTGAAATGAGGCATTGTCATAAATTGTCTTTTAAGTGTCAAAGACGAGCAGCGTAGTGACCATGGAGGCAAGAGTCTGCTATGGCAGCAACCCCTAGCACCTTGAGCCAGCCAGGGAGGGCAGGGGCACATCTGCTATCTGGATCATGAGTGAGCTTAGGCATAAGGTGGGCTGAGCCCAGCTAAACTCATGAACCTAGTCATTCGGTGAAGAAGTTCTTCACCGAAGTTCTTCAGTAAGTCTGGGGTAAAATCCTGAGCTGTCAATGCAGCTGAGGTACCTCCACAGAGAGGCAGCAGCCAAGGAGATTCCTTCAGACCTGTAGGTCTAAGCTTGACCAAGACTAGAACCCCAAGTCCCAGTTGGATTTCTACACGTTTTTCCAGGGTTTTGCCTTATTTCTTTAGTCAGTTAGAGGCTAAATGCAGACCGTCTCAGCTCTCTTTCAGATGTATTGCTATACTATGCTGTTCAATTTTTAATGAAGCCAAGATACTGCTTTTCCAAAGAGCTTCTGAAAATCAATAGTGCTCTTCTACAACAATATGTCTTTACAATGGTAGGTCAATAAGGAAGAAAAATGCAAAGCCTCTGGGGACAAGGCTACCTTCTTACCTGAAATGATAAATTTTAAGTGACAAAGTTCAGTAAGATATGTGAATGTACAAATAACTTGGAGGATGTATCACCACGACGTCACTTGCACTATGATATTTGTTCTTTAGAGTTATTAAATTGATTGTTGGTAACAATTAATTATTTGGAGGTAAGAGGTGATTTAGTATTTTAGAATTTCAGCACAAAAGCATTGCTTGTCTGAATTTCTTACAGTGCTTTTTATACAGTTATTTTTTATTATTCTGCTCAAAAGCCAAAACCGATTGGTGAATAGGAACAGTCAGAGGCACCCTTTAGGTAACCTGCTGTTAAACCTGATCATCAATATTCTGACTTCTCATGTCAGAATAAGTAATCATCTGGAAAAAAAAAAAAGTGCAATTGTCTGGTAATTTCATATTAGTAATAAATCTCGCATTTGATTAGTTCTGAAATGCTTTATTTGATTAAAAATTCATCAACTAAATTAATCTGACTCCAATTTGGGAATTCATATAAAACTCTTACCACACACATCTGCTTCCTTTAACTTCAGTGAGATTGAAAGAAATTCCCAGGGTTTTTCCTAAATTTGGATGCTTTTCCAAGCTGAAGTGTGCATTTGTGAGCTGTCATTCTGGCCAACCTCTCCTAGATGCAGGAAGAAAAAACAAAGAGGAAAAGCATATTCATGCTGCCAAAGCTTAATCACCACTGCTAGAAGGGATTTCCTGGTGTTCCCCAGGATGCAGAACAGCTAGATTTTTCTCCTGGTATCAACCAACCTCATTCCTCCAGCCCTTCCCAAAGTATTCCTGCAAACTTTGGGATTTTCTTCACTGCTGCTATTGAACATCCGTGGCAGCTGCTGGCGCCTTTGACTCATTCGTGTTTATTTGATCCGTCCACTGCACATGGGGACATATGACCTTGGAAAGAAGTCTGATGGACCTCTCCCTGTCCTGCCCCATTTCCCTTTGCACCCCGGGACGGATGTTGTCTGCACTTAATGCCCCTTGTCAATACCAAGAGGTCTGAAGCCTTGACAAGCTATTTTAGAATTTATCTTACAGACCTCCTTATTTTCCTGCTTCTCTCTCTTTCGAAATCTTATCACCAGCTGAGGTAACACCCTGTCCTTCTCTGCTTTTAAAACCATATAAACAATGGCATAATAAGTCTGCAATTCCATTATTTTTAGTTTATACTTTCTCCTTTATCATTCCTGAAAGGAAAAATTACTTCTCTCAATGAGATTAATCATAAGCCATCAGATCCTTTTGGTTAATTCTGCATTTCTGGGACACTTGCTCTTACTTTTGTCATTTTTCTTCTTCTGTATTTTGTAATTTTATTCAAATTTTGTTCTCCTTACATCTTTCTCCAAAGTTTTTAGGCAAAAATAGGTCTTGCACATTCATGGGTCACCCTTGAAACTGAAATGACATGTCATTAGAAGCTGAATTGGAGGATAACAATGGAGGTGGGTGTTTGGATTTTTAAGAGTGGAATCGATAGTGAGAAGCAAATCACTCAACAAATCCTTCTCGTTTCAGCTGTCTTTGAAACGGGAAGAATTTTTGCCAGTCTCTTATTGCAGCTTATTTTCAAACATAACACCTTGGACAGCCCTGGGTGAAGGGCACTGAGTAGCTCTGAGGCAAAAATGTATCTGGGCCCAGGAAAAACATTATGCAGAGAATAGATAGATGGACAACAAGAAGGACAATGTGACCTCTCAGGAGAAGGCCTGGGGTAAATCTCTGTTAATACAGCTTACAGGCATAGGTGTGGCAGATATACCACAAGTGTTCATAGGAAAACTAATAAGAACAAAAGTAAAGTAATTGGAATTTCTGGGATGCATTAGGTTTACCCCCAGAGTAATCAGGTCTTTCCTTGATGTTATTAATATGGGATTTCCTTACTTTAACACAAACCACAGTTTCGATAGTAAATTAGATTATAATCCAGCTAGTATCTACAACCACTTCTAATGCAAAAACAAAACAAAACGTAAAATTTTCTCTCCAAAAATTCTTGGGTTTTATTCACTGAACTTAGGACCAGGGTCCTGGGGGCAGAATACCCCCAAAGGATGTGGAACTACACCTAGACACAGATAAAGTATTGCAAACCTTCCCACAGCAGTAGAGCAGGGCAGAAAGGGGAAAGATAAAAGTTTCTATATCCAGGAGAAATCACATTTATATCAAAGTGACAAGAAAATACAAGAACAATGCTCTTTATCTTATCGAACTGCAATTCTTTCTCATCTCCTTTGCAGAATAATTTTAGTGGCCAACTGGTCTGTGTCCTGGAAAACCATATTAGAGATTAATTAGTAATGGATTTTTAACAATAGTGTAGAAGATATGCACAGGAGAGAAAGGCCAGGCATTTGAATTGAATTATTATACTTGCATAGGTTTTTAGATTGACTACTTTATGCTTCTGATTAAATTATTATAATTTATGTGCTTTACAAGTAGCAATCTTCTGTGAGAGATTATT
>JBCJKH010028337.1:0-28291 GCA_039877255.1 Loriculus beryllinus | reverse complement strand
GAAGGGGGCCTATAGGGATGCTGGGGAGGGACTCTTCATTAGGGACTGTAGTGACAGGACAAGGGGTAACAGGTTAAGATTTAAACAGGGAAGGTTTAGATTGGATATAAGGAAGAAATTCTTTACAGTAAGGGTGGTGAGGCACTGGAATGGGTTGCCCAGGGAAGTTATGAGTGCTCCATCCCTGGCAGTGTTCAAGGTCAGGCTGGACGAAGCCTTGCATGGCATGATTTAGTGTGAGGTGTGCCTGCTTATGGCAGGGGGGTTGGAACTAGGTGATCTTAAGGTCCTTTCCAACCCTAACTATTCTATGATTCTATAACCAAAAGCTAAAATGGTATTTGTAATCTTGATCAGAGGATATTACTACATCAGCACTTCTTAGCCCCATTATTATCTTTCTAACAGCAAAGGAAGCCTGTAATGATTATAGATCTGATTTTAAGATAATGGATGGTGAGAGATATTAAACTAAGAACTTTTTACATAAAAATCTAAACTATAGGAATTAAATGGAAATGCTGTAATGGAGTTGTCCTGGCTATTTGAAAGCCTAAAGGATTTAATGTTTTTGAATGAAAGCAAGGAAAAACTCAGCTATTTTTCATCATCTATACTGTCAGCTGGAAAATGTAAACTATTGTATCAAAAGCAGAAAATGTAAGGTTCCCTTTCACTGCCTTCCCACCCTTTTTTTGCTTTCTACAGAGAAATGTAGGCTCACCATCAAACAGGTTAGCATATCCAAGATGACTGTTACAGATTTCCCTGGACATTCCTCAGTATTATTTGTCAGTGGTATTTGTGGAGAATGCAATGCCATAGGTGGGAACCTCACTGGGGAATACACTGCACTACGAATATCAGAAACTAGCTAAGCTGTGTGCATCTGCTCTTTTTATCTTCTGTTTTGAGGGGCAAGAAACTAGAGAAAAGAACCATTCATTTTATTTCCTAGCCAGATGCTATAGTAGAAGAGGTATCTGCCAGGACACAAGAGCATAGTAAGAAAACGAGAGATTCTGTGAATTGTAATAAATGCATACTTCTTATGCTAATACATATGCTTTTTTGTAATACATATATATATACAATGAGAACTTTATTTTTCAGTCTCTATCACTTGAACAGCTCTCCTTATGTTCATCTGTTTATATCATTTTGTAGCACTGTATGTTTCTGATTGTTGTTTATTCTTTCCTATTCTCTCAATTTTTCAGTAATATTTCCAATCAGTTCTGGAGCGGATGAAATTGCCTCTCAGACAAGAAGGGCTGATACTCATTGTTTTTCATACATGGATACATGTTGACAGTAATGGGGGGGTGCCGGATCTGATGACATAAAAATTGCAGAAGTATGTAAGAATCACACTGAATTTTTTAGGATTACTTACATGCTTAACCAGAAGCAGAAGACCTGGTCTTGGTTTTTATAAATACAATAGAATGATGAAGTCATTTCAGAGATCACTTCACTGGCCAAAAACGTGCAGATATGGTGACCTTGATGGAGTGACTTGAAAGATTTATTTGACTTACTAATTACCTTTTTCTTCCTTACTTTCTTTTCTTTTCTTTGTGTCTGCAATGTACCCGAGAAACTGCAGTATGATTTCACTAAATATGTGTCATGGTTTGTGTGCAGGTACAAGAAGATATATGCACAAAATATACATGCACATTATTCTTTCTTTTACATTAGTAGCATCATCTTCCTTTTCCACTGCAGTTTGTAAACCTGACAATAACAATAAAGGCACTTACTTAGCTTCTCTTTCACTGACATGAGCAAAAAAACCTTGTTTGATAGTGCAGATTAGTCGTATTCACAACGATCTTCGAGACTGAGAGACTATACACAAGTCTTCCTCATTCCATCAAAGGTCTGAGCATAGAAGGGGGGCGAAGCAAAAAAAAACAAAAAAGTGTGCTTAGGTAGATGGCAAGTGATCCAGGTGAGGAAATAAAGACAAAATGGCACATGACTAGTGCACTGGCTGAGAAATACAAGGTTACTGTAGAAGGTTCAGGGCTCTATAGAAGTATTTCACGACAGCGAAAACACATTTCAGAACTGTATGCACAAATGCTTGGATTCATACGAAGCAACTTCTTATATTTGCAGTGAGAAACACTGAACATAATTTACCTGTTAGGATTATGTCTATTATTTCAGACTGTTTAATCCATGCACAGTTAATGTAATGCCCAACAACACACAGCGAGCAGTGATGGAATCTAGAACTATCTTTATACATTTTGTATTAATATATTGAACTCTGTTACTTACTATACCCTACCCTAGACTGGCATTCACTGCTTCATTTTTCCTTTTATTTCACAGTCACTGTTATTTCAGTGTCCAAGTTTCTTGTTCACGTGTTTCAAATAATTAGGATAATGAACAACATTCGCTATTTGCCTTCTATACCACTTAGCTTTTTCATTGGTTATTCCCAAGAGGGCTACACTGTTAATTCTTTTTATACCTATATGATTGATAGCTCCAATTTGCTTCAACATAAGACAATTAACAGCTTATTTTAAAGGCCCAACAGCCTCGTAGACTTTCTAAATGGAGAGGTTGTGAGTGAGACTACATTTACTGCAGTGCAAGCAGAAAAAAAAGAAAAAGGTAGCCAGGGTAAATTGAACTTTAGCCTCCAAAGCATGTTTGTACTCCCAGATCAGTACAACCTCCTTTCATACAGACAAAAGGGGGAAAGGAAAACAGTTCCTCAGTGCATCATGAGGCTTCCCCAGAGCTTGGTGGGGACTCCTGCTAAGGACTGCTCTTGGAGGGAGCTGGGAGCCAGGGGCACCTGCTTCCCCTGGACATGAAAACCTGGTTTCACTGGCAGCCTGAATGTGTCCCTACCCATCAAAAATAACCATGAGGCACTGAAGCATCTAAAAGAAAGTTGTAGCAGCATAACCGCAGTGCAAAGACCACAAGAAACAGAACTGCTCTGATGATGCCGAGCTGCACTGCCACCGAGCTCTGACAAGTAAGCACTAGTGGCACAGAGGCAGTTTAAGAAGTTACCTAACATAGCTTCATCCAACTGTACAAGTGCTGCTTAGGAATACTAACGTGTTGGCTCTGTGCAGCATTGAACTATGTTGACACAACCTTAGTTTTCCGTTGCTAGATGGATCCTCTCTTCCCTCTTTAGCCCATTCTTGCATTGCTTCACACTTAGTTTGGTTCCTGAGCATTTAAGAGTTGCATGAAATGGGGTGGCACAAACTTTCCCAAGCCAGTACTGACATTCCAAGTATGGTGAAATAGAGCAATATGTAAGAGAAAAGACTGCAGATACTCACTACAGCAAAAGGCAGGTTTGTTTTTTCTAGAAATGTTTCATTTGTCCTAGCAGGTGTGTCTGATACCTTTTGCATAATGATAAACCCACACACATTCTTCATGCAAATAGTGACCCAACTGTTGCTCTTAGTTGCTTCAAGTAGTAAGTACATGTAACAACCTGCACTTACATACACACGTATGTTTACTGAACATTCATACAGTGCAAGGTAAACAGAGCCCATTGTGCCAAGGGAGGGACACATAGTGCTGCTGGTAGAGAGGTGCTGTACTGTGGCCAACACAGTCAGAATCAGCTGAAATCATTAGAAGAGGTCTTCAGACATACTGGAAGCCTCTGATAAATTTTATCTTTCTTTTGTCTGGAACAAGATAATACTTTCTTTCAATTGTGCTATTTAAAATGTCTCACCTATCTCAACTATTCCTGTTCCACAAAGGGTTTGAGAGCAGTGTATGGGAGCAATTGCTGAGGCTCACCAGTTTGGACCCTACGGGCTGTGACCACTGCTCACTTGGGCACCTACATGTGCTCCGTTTACCTACCTTGGAAACTAAGGCTTGGCCAGCAGAGAGTTTCTCTCATCCTACATCACATCTTTTGCTAGCTTTCTCTGTTGTTAAATCTTCCAAGCATTATGCACCAAAGGTCAGCAAAGCACTTCTTATATCAGCCCTCACTGTTAATTAGGTCAGAGCATTGCTAAGAGCTTCTTTTTTCTGATTAGTGATTTCACTTCACATCTGAACCCAATCTTGATATATTGATGAGGAATTTCTTCATAGGAAAAATAAATATTTGTCAAAATTGTTGTTTTGGTAAATATGACTGTGAACTAACTTGTGCATTTCTGTGTCAAACAAACCTAAATCTGCTTTATTAACACAGGATTACCACTCTAGGATATAACGCATTCATGTACCTGAACTTTCTACTTAGAGCCAGCAAGTCAAATCAGCACCCATGTTTGACGTAGGACATTCACAACGTTGTAACTCCTGCCTCTGAGCTCAGAGGTTGTGAATTACAACAGTGAGAGGCAGACATTTTCTTGTACCTCTGTTGTACCTGCTGGTGTGGGCATTCTCAGGTGTCAATAAACTGTGTTTGGCAATATAGTAAGTAGTATAATTTCACTCATTTGATCTTGCACTGAAATGGACTAAAGTGCTGACACCATTCAGCACTGACTGCTAACTGGAGCTGTAACCACCTGAGGACCAAGAGTATGATATACTTTTCAGACCTCAGGGTCCACCTGAGTGTTTTTAATGCTCTTAGTCAAATACATAGCTTTAAACAGTGAAAGCCACATACAGCAGCAGTTTAAGTTTCCAGGTTTGACTTTGCACAGGAATACAATGAGAGTGCTCATCCGGCAGAAATGTGTTTGCAGAGCCTGGCACCCCTGCACAAAGACACAGCGCCTGTGTGAGCACCCAGCTGCAGTAACAGCCCTGGTCCTCACTGCCTATGGTATGCTCTGCTTCTGTGCTGCCAAGATCCAGGGAGAATATAGGGAACAGACTATAACTGCAATATTTTGGGAGACTGTAAATGGATGGCATGGGATATTGTCCCTTGTGAGTTTTACTTTTACTTCAGCAGGGTCAAGATTTCATCTCATAATATATTTACCACCCTAAAACCTGCTAAACTGCAGACATTGATGACCAGATGACTAATTCTGGTTCATGCAAAGAGTTCCTGTGTGACATTTGACTCCCTACAAGGCAGTAAATGTATTTTATGCTCACTCAGGTAAAACTACTACATACCATAGTAAGCATGATGAATAAAACAAGAAAATTCAGACAGGTTGTCCAGGATAGGTTCTCACCTCCACATCTTAATCTCTCAAAAGTACTGTGAGTACAGTCTTCCCCTGTAAGTAGTTTCCTTCATTTCATAGCATTCCATCTTAGAAAAAGCACTAGAATCTCTCTCAATGTGACTAAGAAAATAGCTAATAATTGCCATCATGCTTATCTGATTGGCATTTTAGCTTGAGTTCCTACTAATAAAGAAGTATTTGAGATTTTAACAGAAATGTAAATGTTGAAGTTTCACAAGTCATTGAGTTTTATAATATTGAGTCATTGGGCTATTATACATTGATCAAGCAAATAGTGAATGGTATGACTTGCCAAAGAGCATTACTCAAATATTGACCAGGAATAGATGACAGTCGGCTACTCTCCAAGGACTACAAAAGTTAACAGGAAATTTTCAGCCAGGGCAATTGCAGGCTTCTGCCTTAAGACAGATAGTTTTGTTGGTTCCTTTTCCTTACCATATTTTTGTTCTCCTCTGCTAAATCCAAGCAATCTTGTCATAAACAGAAATGTATTTGGTGTAAATCCTTCCATTTATGTCAGTTTGCTAGCTTATCTGTCAGTCATCTCTTAATTCTAACAATCTGTATTGTTCTCTTTAATTAACCATATATATTAAACAGGAATGCAAATATATGGAGCGTACTGCTCCATTTAAAAATGTGATTTGTATACAGTACAATGTATTTTATCTTGAATAAAGATTGTCAAACTACAAGCTTCTAGCATGGCCCTTGATTTTATTTCTCAAAGCCACAGATTTGATCCCAAACACAGGATTTCAGCTCAGAAAGGAGAAAAAGGCACCCCTCTCACACTGCCCTCTCATAGCAGTTCCTAGAGCAAAGGTCTTTTTTGATTTGAAGTTGTCCAAACATACTTTTATCACAGACTAGGGTTTTCAGAGAACAGAAACTGCTGTTGAGAAGACTTTGTCTTAAATCCTACCTTTTCCTAGAACACAGGGCACCCTGCAGGGGTTTCCAAACCCAGTGCTATAGTCAGACTCCAGTACAGTTGGAGGAAGGAGCACACAGTTTTTCCCAGTGCACAGCTGGAGGTGGCTATCCCTGGTTTGTTCACCTGGCTCAGAACCAGACCCCTCACTCACATCCACAGAGGAATGGACTTTATTCCCGTCCTCACAACAAAAGAATTTGAACTAATTTTTCCAAAGAGCCTGTGAGGAAGTTTGGGATCAATGTCCTTGTTTTCTGTGAAAGCTATTCCACACTACTTGGAATAACCAGATATTTTCTTGGCCAGAGACAGTGCGTAGGCTCTTGGACATTCAGCAGGATAGAGGAAAGCAGAGTGTTGGTCCTTTTTATACTGCTTATTTCATACTTTTGCGCTGTATTTTTAATAAAACAGTAACTGACATCAAAGTAGCTTCTCTCCCATGTGAGTGGTTAAGGATGAGGTCACACAATCACACTCAATCTCTGTCCTCCTTTTAATCTCGTTCCTTTTTAATCTAACAGATGTTGAACTAGACCCTAAAATTCAGCCCAATTTCATCAGGAGAACAACAAATCAGGTCCTACCACTGCCAGCTGAAGGACGTGCAACTTCAACGTCCCCTGTGGCAGAGGAGGAACCTGAGCCCAAGCATTCACTTCTGTACCATGGGTCCCTGCACTAAACACATCCATGTTAAATGATCCTGCCACACAAAGCTGTGTGCAGACCATGGCCAATTAGGCATTTTGATGGCAAACCACAGGATTGGATCCTGCAGACAGTGAGATGGAGAGAGCCACTTATTCAAGAAACCACAGACAGCTTAAGCATAAGGCAAGTACCAAGCTACTAGATACTCTGACTATACTGGGGGCCCTCTGTCAAAGCCAGCCCAGTCCACAGCTGCATAGCTCCATTTTCATAGCCACATTACAGCAGAAGGTACCAGGGCAGCACAACACATGTACTCAGCCAGCTTTCAGCAAGCTTGTACAGGAACCGGCAGCAGTTGTGAGGGGATAGCATAGTCCTCAGCACAGCCTAGTAATTGAGCTAAGTCTCTGGACTTCCCATGAGACTAAAAGAGGGCAGCCCAGCTATGCTAGGGTCCATCCTGCCACTCTTCCCAGCTACAGTTACACCATCAGGTAAACAAAAGAAGCACCTACAGAGCCAGCTTTGCCAACATACCTCGAGAGAAGCCTTCAGTCACCACCTAGCACACAGAGTCACAGAGCAATTGCAAATAAATACCTGTCAACACCAGAGCTGTGAATACTACACTGCTGTCCTTTGTGTAAGATGCAAAAAGCTTTTCTTTGTACTTCTAGAGGTTTGCGCTCACATTATTATTTTCCAACTTTCCTTACAGTTCTAAGTCACCAGATAGAAGGGGGATTATATTCCACTTCTGGTTTAGGAGCAGAAGTGTCTCAGGAACAGCTTTTGCAGTTTTCTGCCAGCAGAGGATACCCAGGACCAAACCTTCCCCTAGCCTTGAATGCAGACTCGGCTTTAAGGTTACAAGCGCTCACTTCAGCTGTCTGCGTACCAGAGGTGCAGTCACCTCTATGATTTGGGGAAAACACATAAAGCTACTTTTGAAACTCTACCATTTCCATTCAGGCTTGCAATGTTTTCCAGCAGCAGGAACCTTTGCACTGCCAGTCTGTGAGCAGCAGTGGTTTTAAGAACTACTGCACCTTGCCAAGAGCATTTCTCATGACAAAGGCTCCTGATGGATAGATCAATAGCTTCTTGAATCCTCATATCCTTTTTAAATTACTACCCTAGATATATACCTGAGTAGGCCCATCTTATCTGATAACTTAAGCAAGCAACCTGTCTACACTTTGATTGTTATTGAGGATTAATGTTGTTTATAAAATGAAATCAATACAACCTCTATTGCTTATTAACTGAAACATTCTAGGCTCTGCTCTGTTTGCTTTGCTTTTCAATTAGTTTCTATTATTTTCCCTATTAACTTTTAACAAATAGCTGTAGAAATAAACTTAATGGTTGTGAAACTGTTATCAGAGTCAACAAAGCCCCTTAATGGAAAGTCTTGTATATTTAAATGCAAGAAAGAATCCACTGTTTAATCATTTGACATTATGAGATAAGTTTATTACTATACATCTGTTCAGTGCTGGGCCTTGGTTTGTTTTTTTTAAGCTGAGCAACTAAGGGTTCTTAAGCGGTCCCTAAAGTTCAGATGTCAGAACTGTTAAGTTGTTCTCTACATTTAAGATGAACAAACACCATGGTCTAATACCCTTTGTTAAAAAAATAGCAAAACTGAGAATGGGCAGAAAACAATGGAATTGCTAGGAACCTAATAAATATCATCCAGTTACACTGTAAAAGTATTCTCAACACTATGCAGCAAGTAACTATCTGAAACATCTTACAGACACTGCCCATGCTTTCTCTGTGATCCCAACACACATCAGCCAGGTGAACCCCTGCAGTTGCAAGGGTTTGTTCCTCCCTGACAGAACAGGAAGTGTTAGAGGATGATTTCTCAATTTGAGCTGTTCTCTTTTTTCTGAAGTAAAATCCATGGGGTGAGCAGGTGATTGTCAAGGAGGGTGGTCAGATGGAATAGCTTAGAGGGTACCGAGAGGCAACTATGTAAATGACAAGTCTCAATATATAGTGTGGCAGTAGTATATTCCACTCCAGCCAGCATCAAGATGGTACAAATCTGTTTTCTCAGTCATTCCTGTTAGCTATTTGAATGAGGAAAACATTTCCCTCCACGTTACTTACTATGTAGGTGAAAGAAGTATGTGCATTGACAGGCTTTTAAGCTCTACTATCCTCACTGCAAGCTGTACCTTTATGTACATTTTCTGCACTGCATCTTTACACGTCACTACTCAAAGCCAGAGAGGCCTGCAACCCTAACTCTCTTGGCACATCTGTTTGTGAGCTCTTAGTAATTTAGCTGGACTTGGTCATGAAGCAAGCAAATTTAGAGTAGACAGTTATATAACGAAGTGACGAGTTCACACAGGCAAACAGCTTTGCCTGCTGCCGCTCAAACCACAGGCACCAAAAACAAGTGGTGCAATTCCTGCACTTCTGTACAAAGGGATCCTGCTTTGGCAGCATCACCTCTGCTTTGTGTCCACTGACCTATGCAGAGAACTTGTGAAAACGCAAGACACAGTTGAATCAGGCCCAAAAACCAGAGAAAATTTTGGATGAAAGTGTATAATCCCCACAGAGACTACCATTTTGCTTCTGTGAACGTATTCAGAATTGCTCATAAGGAAATAGTTCTAAAAGCCATTGCAAACAGCGTGTGAGCTAGCTGGCGCAGCCTATCTCAGGAAACCTCCATACTCTCCTGGGTTCAAATAATTCTGTTTGCAATCACCAGAACCGTTCCTCACCTTCACACAGTGCAGATGCATTCCAGGGTAGGGTGAGGCAAAAGGTTATGAAACTTACTCAGGTGTCATTTATTTCATGAAAGTTTGCTGGTTATTATAATCAAATGGCAATTGTCTGTAATTGCGGTATGCAATGGAAAATCCCTACTTAGGACATGTTCTGCCACTTGCTGGTGAAATACACTAACACTCAACAGTGAAGCAATGCTGTAAAAATAGTTTTGACATGCAAGCAGGTCCAGGAGTATAATTAACATATGTTTATTTTGATTATTTTTCTTTCTTATGGCTTTGCTGTAAGGAAACCATCCTATATTTTGAAAGAATGGTTTAATGCAAAATTAAAGAATTCTTCCTACTCAGTTCTTTTAAAAATCTAATTACTAATAATGCTTTTTGCTTTGATGGCATCTGTCTTGATTTACCTTCACAAGCAGAGATGAACCTTATGGTATCTTGCAATACACAAATGTACTGGTGGCTTGCAGAGTAAAGCATAGATCATACAGCACCACTTGAGTTCACCCCAGCTGCTGTTTAAAGACAATATTCTCTTGATAGGGAGCTAGCATTCAGAACCTCAAAATTAGGTAATAACTACTGTAATCCAGAGGGAGTTATTGTTCTAGTTAAGAAAACAGGAATAAAATTTGGTGTAAGGACTCTGACTGACTGGGTGTTGGGCTGCGTGGGGCAGGGAAGACCACTCAGTACTCTAATCTTTTCTTCTTTCCTTATAAATGAAATAAATTAATGGATTCAATATATATGCAAGAACCATATTATACTGGGGGGGCTTACAGAAGTGGCTTGACAAGCTAAGAATGACAAAAAGAGCTTGTAAAGAAGAAAATTCCAGTAGCAGACGTATTTTAGAGTAGCAAGCTGTGGAAAATAAAAGCATAATGAAATCTTGTATTTTGAAGCTGAAGATAAGGAAACTCAGATCAGAATCTAACATCTGGGCCAGCTTATATACATGGATGCAGCAGACTTGCCTTCATTTGCAGATTAAAGTTGCTTCTGACTTTCTTAAAAGATGATACAGTTCAAACAGTTACTCTGGGCTTGAGGCAGAGATCACACTGTGCAGTCTATAGCATGTTCTATGCTTATGGGAAAACACGTAGATATGACCATATCTACCCTTAAAATCTTGGGATCTTGTGGAAAGAAAAGGTAATAGTAATCAAGCAGTCACAGCCATTTACGAGAAGATGTACTTGAAAAAATAAGAGGGAAGAGGAAAGAGAGGAATTTCAGCAAGGATTTCATTAGCACGCCAAGTTGATCGAACATTCCTCATTACTGTTTGTATTCTCTTTGTGTTTTGGTTTGGTTTTCTTTGTTTTGAGGGGTTTTTTTTGTTTGTTTGTTTGTTTTTGGTTTTTTTTTTGTTTGTTTTTTTTTTTTTTTTAATATATATAGCTGGCCTAGTGTAGACAAATATATGCAAAGAAAATGTGCAAAGCTTCCTTGAGTCTGTGCCTGAAAAATTCTTATAACCAAACTTACCTGTACTGATTTTAACTGACACAAATATGATAAATACCCAGATTTTATACCAGCTTCTGGAAAAGCCACATTAGCCGGATCTGTAACATTCACTCCAGTGATCACATCACCACTTCTAAACACATATACTGCCACTTTCCATAAAAAGAAGTGACATGAATATAAGATCCAGTGGGAATTCTATTTTTTTCCAACCACTGACTACATGCTTTCACAGGTATATACAGTGAAGAATGGAAATTATGGAACAAACTTGAATAAAGGCTCTCTTAAAGAAAATGTATATGAGCATGCACCCATATAAAACTATAATTATACATACTGGCCATTTTGAGAAACCACTTATTTTGCAAACTGACTTAATTCTGGGTAATCAGATTATTAGCAAAAAAAGGACTGAATATTGTCTTTATTGGTATGATAATGCATTTATTTGTATTTGCTTGTTGAATAATACAAACACTATTCCAAGAGTTAACATTTTCACAGCTTGAACTATCATGATTTTAGCTGTTATATTACAGCTTTCCCCTTTGCCATCTGCATTTATTAATTTCTTTGGACTCCCGTGACTTCATTTTAAATAATTCTGACCTTCATTAAATGACTTGGTTAAGGCTGATTTAGGGGCACAACTTTATTCTTATTAATATGCATGCCTGTAGGAAAATTGGAGAAATGCATTGCAAAACCAGCATTCAATTTAGTAGAAAGGAGAACAAAGTATTATGGTTTTGGCACAAATATATAACTCTACAGTCATAGGATGGAGAATAATTGGTTAGCAGCTCTTCAAAAAAAGGATCTCAGAGTTGTAAACTGCAAGCTGAACTTGAAATAACAGTGCTGGAGCTCTGAGCAAGATTAAACACAGGCTGCATTTTTCAAAGACATTTCAAGAAAGTGTCTTGTAATGAGACATTTAATACATAGAACACAGAACTGGTTGAAGTTCAGCATCCAATTGGCAAACTGCGAATTGTTCTCAGAGGATATTAATGGCCTCAATTAATAGTTAAATATATGGGAATAACCCTAAGAATATACCCCTAGAATATATCCCAAAGTAAAGAGAGAGAGACATTAAGTGACCAGAAATGTTTGATACAGCACCAAACTTACAGGCAAAATTTATTCTGCTACAAAATGACCCAAATTATTGAGATAGGAACACGTGTATTCACATGCACAGAACTATAAGGCTTCAATCTTTGTTGGTGCCCTTGCAGGGCAGACACTTGTCTCTCTAATGAGCTTGCTTGGTCTTTGAAAACACCAAGAGCTCACTATAGTCATAAAACTGGAGAGCAGAGGTGCAGACCACAGCAACTTCAGGAAACATAGAGAACAGAAAGTATCATTGAGGTGTCTGGAGAAGATGCAAAGAGAAGCAAATATGAACATTATGGGTTTCTTCTCTTGAATGGTTTGTGTCTCTATGCTTAAAACAGGTTATGCTATTGCAATTTTTTTTTTATATTATGTGAATAGTTGTATATTACATATATATATTTAATGTAAAATGAAGCCAAAAATGTTTATAAAAAGATCAGTTGGCCCACGTTTAGACTGACAACCCAAATTTCACATGCTCCATCTGTGTTCAAGTTTGCTCCAAACGACATTGCCAGCATTGTTTTATTTGTTCTTATTTGATTTCTATCCCATTCTCCTAAAGAAAAACAAGTGTGATGCCACAACACACGCACACAGACATCAAGATTAGCTGCATTAAGTCAGCATCCATCCCTTTGAAAATATCCAAAATGCCTGCTAATAGTTAACCAAAAAACTCACATAAAATCCAGTATGCATAATTAAAAGCTCTCCCTAATCTTGGCAAAACAGTGGTCATTTCTCACAAAAACCTATAAATAGAAGCAATATTGGAAAAAAACCACCAAAACAACCCTACCCAGAGGGTCTTTTTAAATGCCTAATTTTTATATAAAGCTTTATTTATTTATTTGAAACAGTAGGATACAAAAGATACCCTTACAAAGCTGATTAAACTTCACCTTGGTTCACATACCCAGCTGAAGAGGGGGTTTTTTGCCTCCCAGATCAGTTCATGTGAATATTACTTTGTAATAACAACTCTGGAAATGATCTAGCAATACCTGGGAGCCAAAGCGCCCTGAAGCAAGAATGGAAACAGTAATATCCTCTCCAAGCAGACCCAAGGATCATCTGGCAAGATGCCAGCATACTGGTGGAAAGTACCCACATTTTTCTGGATCGGCCTGCATCTTCCAACCCCTTCTCTCTTCCTGCCCTCTGGCTCAGCAACCCACCTTCTCCCTGGTCCTCCCTACACAATACTGCCTGTGTCAACATGACTTCAGAGCCTCCTGAGGAGCATTTTGGCTGCGATCTCAGAGGCTCAGTGCTGAGCTGTGAAGAAAGCAGCACGGGAGCGACTTTTAGAGGAGTCACTATGCCATGCTCAGCGCTTTGAGGGCACCTCAAGGTCTGCTATGAAGGGGAAAACTGTCTACTGCGTGGGAACAGCACAGAGTCAGTGCCCTGCTCCCAACCCTCAAGCTCCATGATCACCGACCAGACTCGGCCAACCCTGACATACCAGACGGTGAAGGACCTGCACAGGTATTTGGTTTCACCATCTGAACAGCCCTGTAGAAACCAACACAGCTTCTTCCTACAGCATGCTTCTTCCTCAGCAGCTTTGCCCTCCTGAATGCTGTTGAGGACATCACAGGACTGAATCCTAGAAGAGTATGGATGCAATTTATGACCTAGCAGAGGAAATAGCCTATATATTATATGCATTTTTGGTACTAGTCTGGAATGAACATTTTAAGAGAGAAGACTCGATGAAGAAGACAGTGAGAGAGCTGGGAAGCTTACAAAATGCTTAAAGAATGACAAGCAGCAACAGTGACAGAGGACAACAAACAACATGTGCTTTTGCAATGTGATGGGACTTGAAGGAAAGAAAACAACCAAAGATAGCCCAGGAAAGTTTTATGGTGTGCATATTGAAACATTACTTTACAGAACAGACACCAAACAGTCTGGGCAAAAGACTATATTGCTTGACTATTACACTTATTGGGAATTGTCGCCTTGGAAAAAGTATGGACAGACAGGGAGAAGTTGAAAGGACCCAACCTGATTTGGGTCTGCCTGACACAGAATTTAAAAACTGAATCCAAAGTCTGATACGGGGACCTGCCTTGCTCCGAACTCAGCCAAAGTACATACAATGTACGCTCATTTTCAAGTGCATCTCTCATCTCACTGAGACTTACCGTATCATTGAGGTCAAATATGCACTGCTGTGCTGTGGGACAGGGCCTGAAACACCAAGAAAAGACAAGTAGGCTTTCTGAAGATATGTAGGAAACCATTACTGTGGCTGAAGAAATTCTTTCCACCCCCTGGATTTCTTTTCCAATGCCTCCAGCTAAATTAAAAGCAGAAAGCAGATAAATTTTCATCAACTCTTTCAGCACATTATAATTAAAGCATATTTCATCATGTTAAACATCCTTTAGTCAAATAAATGCTGATTTGATCTGCAGCATCACAACAGCAATGAACTGAATTTATATAGCAATCCTCATGCACTTTGCTTCTAGTTAATACTGTGTGCATTTCCATGAACAGGGCCAAGGCTATGATCGAGAAGCTCAGACTGCCAACCCAGCACCTACAGTGCTGCTGGCTGGGTCACCATGCTACCCACAGGTTTTGCTTATTCATATTCTCACATTCTGTACCAAGTAAGTCCCACATAAGTTTCTGAGTGCTGAAAAAGAATTATAATAACTCCTCCTTAACTACTTCTTTCTTTTTTTTTTTTTTAACTTCTATTTGATACTCTCTAATAATGTTTGCTTAGTAAACTATTAAAGGTACATTATTTCCAATTTGCTGACGTAGTATGCAACCTACGTATACCAAGATTAGAGCTAATAACATTCCCCAGCTTTCAGGTCCCTCCATATTGTATGCTTTCAAAATAAACTTGGATAGACAAACCTTTGCTGCCTTTGTGTAGAGAATCATTATTGCACTGAGGAACACACTGATACAATTGCTAGCTTGGTAGACTATTTACGTCAAACCTGATCCTGTGAAGGGTTTATACAACAAACTCTTTCTGAGTACTTTGAAAGTTCACATAGAGAACTCCTGTAGTATTGGAGCTATTCTAGATTTTCCCCCTTTATATAACTCTACCATACCCTGTGCCTATGACAGGAATAAAATAGTACCGTATGAGTGAAGAAGAACAAACATTATTTTAATAGCTAAGAAAAGTAAAAGGAGGAATTTGATGGCTGTTACAGACCTGTAACTCTCACTGCTGTTGTATGTGAACACATGAAAGGTAGACAGAAAATAGCATAAATTGCAGGTTGGGTTGATTAAGAAAGGCCACAACAGACTGACTGCCAATCTTTCTCTGAAAACTGATTTTTTTGACTTTGAAAATATGACAGATTTATGTCAAGTCCTCTAGGACATTTGATATAATGGCATATAGGAGCCTAATGTTTTAAACTAGAGAAGAGGGGGTGGGAGCAGGGAAGAAAGCTGGATTTAGTTGCGTCTATACCTACACTGTGAACTCTGGGATTTGTTTCGCGCATCCCACAACTATAGTCCCTCATCATCTGCTGCTCTCTTCTGGCCTATGCATCTAGATTCCCACCCCAAAGAAACAAGTAGAGGGCACTGTAGGTGTGAAAGGATGTGCATTTGGGTGTCTCTGGACATAGAAGCAGAGCTTGTGCTTGGATAAAGCAGCTGAGAAGCATGTTGCTTCACTTTATATTTACGTATGCAGAACGGTGGTGAGCTGCCAGCATGCATGACCACATGTGCCACTGCCAGAATATAAATATATGAACTTCTGGTCAATCTGCTCCAAAACTGTTTATTGTCTTCACAGTAATTTGCATTTTTAATTCCAACTAGAAATAACATATGTGAAAGCCTGTTGTTCCAGAGATCAAAGTTAATTGGAAACACCCTGGATTTTCAACTGTATGTTGTAAGAAATGGTCTTAGAATGGGTTCCAAAGATAGTGCTGGTTTCAAATTGCTGCTGCAGCAATCCACCAGCTCCAGGCAGACCTTACAGGGCTTCAGACTGGCTCCTTGCAAACTGATTACTAGGGCTCACACGTCCATTTCAATGGATGTTTTTTGGGCCAGCTGTAACACTGAACTTCAGGATTCTCTATGTAAGTAGCTGTTGCACAAACAAACTGAGATTACTGGAGCGTTTGCTATCACACAGGTTACCTGTACATACAACTGTGTGGTGTTGTGCCAGTACTATTGTATAGTATTTGGCTATGTAAGTGTAGAAAATTTATGGGTTTCATCTAAACATAGACATCTCTAACTGTTTGCCAAGTCCTAGAAAAGCTGTACAGGTTAGTACAGTGCAACCCTCGATGGGAACAGGATTATTCATTTCCATCCACTGATTGAACAACTGCATCTTCACTTAATATAGGAATTACTAAATACAGCGAGAAAAGAAAAATTACATAAAGTAAGAGAGAATGTGAGACTGCATAAAATGTCCTAATCTATTTCTTCCCAGCCTCATCTCTGATGGGCATCTACACATTGGCCACATGCCAGAATGGGCTACATTGTGAAAGACGTACATACTTTACATTGTATTGCTACATATGGAAAACAAGTTTCCTGGCCTGACTGCTGGAGTCCAGGAAAACCAGTTTGGTTTTTTTTTAAAAATTCATCAAAGTTAAGAAAACTTATCCTGTTTCATAATGTGAGGAAAAAACCTCAACTATTTTCCGAATTGGAAAGCCAAAATGAAAAAATAAGAAGAAAAAAGCACACACACCAAAAAAAAAAAAAAAAAAAAAAAAAAAAAAAAAGAAAAAGAAAAAAAAAAAAGAAAAAAAAAAAAAAAAAAAAAGAAAAAAAAAAAAAAAAAATTCCTCATTTCAGTTTTGAATTTTTTGGGGTTTTGTTGGTTTAGGCAGGAGGGAGGCCGATATAATTCACAATTAAATTATTTCCTGAATATATTCTAATGGGTCATTTTTACAACCTCAGAACTTCTCAAAAACATTCTTTGAATAAGAAATAAATCAAACCTGAAGATTTCACAAAGGTTGGTTTTTTTTGACAAACCAGAGCTTGTCTGTTCCCTCAGAGAAGAGGCAGTTTGTTGAAGGAATTCCAGCCCACATTATCAATTATGTGCTTTTGCAATACCCATCTCTGTAGCCTGCATCTAGGTGGAGAATGACTACTGACATGTAATCTTGACCTAATGATCTTGTCTGCATAGGAAACTTTACGTCCAACTACACGTGTAAACATCACTTCAGTCTATTAATACAATCTAAAACATTTCATTGGATAAATTAAATAAATTGCCATCATTATCTTTTTGCCTGAAACCTTCTTCTAAAACCAAAATTAAATTACTGAATAAAACATATCCAATTACTTTTTTTTTCCTCTCCTAATCTGTCTCTCCATGATTAAGCTAACGCTTGCCTACAAAGGTTAGCCTTGGGCTCTGTTGTATAGTCACCTCTTCTTTGTTTCAACATGTTAAATGTTTTTTTAAAACTGGGGAAAAAAATATTGAGGTAGATGAAGTTACTAGGGTTACAGTTTCTTGGCTACCATCGATATGAAAGGAAAAAGATATATTGTAGCTTGCTAGGTAAAACTATTTGTATCAGAGGGTAGAAGCTGTGGATGAGCCTAGCTAATCCTCCCTCTGTATGACAGTTAGATTTTATCACTGAGGTACAGTGCTGGGCTTATCCCAAGTGTGTAATGGGAACTAATGGTTCCAACTAAAGTAAAAAAAGAAAGGTGAGTTAAGCATGCCAAAGCCAATTGCTACTAGGACTGTACATACAATAAAATACATTTCCCAGAAAATTAAGAGAAAAAAGAAAAAAGAAATAATAATAGTCTAGCTGATGATCAGCCCTAGAAAGGCTTTTACAAACATCAAAACTATAGAAGAACTTTTGAGTATTTTTGACCTTTACATTATTTTTCCATTTCCTCTTTTTCCTCCAGTCCTTTCTCTTTTACACCCTTTAATTACTCTTCAGTTTCTTGCTCCTTCCTAGTTTTCTGTCTAATATGGTTCTTTCCTTTCCATGCCTTCTACAGTGAAAGCTTGATTTCTTTCAAAAATTAACAATTTGGTTATTAATGAATCCTGGAGCTTCAACATTTCTTGAAATGGTGTCTGGAAAATACCTGAAGCAATATTCATTAGCAGGATATTATTCTGAAGACTGATAACTAAACATCCTTCTAGAATTTTGGGGGATTGTGGTTTTTGGGATTTTATGTTTGGATTTGTTGGGGTTTTTTTTGGTTGGGGTTTGGGGGGTTTTGTTGCTGTTTTGTTTTGTTTTTAGTTTGCTTTTCTGGGGTGACTTTTCAATGCCATTTTTGAGAAAAGGCAGAAAGGATTAGGTCTCATGGTCAAAACAGCTAAATTACATAAAGTGGATGTCTCACCTCATCCTAGCTAACTATAAAGTGGTGCCCTTGGTAAAAATGCCAGGTCAGGAATTCACTGAAATTAGTCACTGACAGTAGCTTGTGAATGTTTTCCAATTATCTGTGATAGCTTTGAACCACCGCTCTTAATACATTCAATGGCCTGATGGACTGAAGCTAGCTATGCAAAAGTTTTCCTGGGAAGAAACCCAGTCTTCAGCATCGAATGCAATGCAGCAGCAGTTTTCAAAAGTGTGTTTTTTCATAGGTTTTAAGTGGCTGGGTTTAAGTCATGTTAATGAACATACAGGAAAAGAAGCCCAAGGCTAGCCTGGGTTGGGGATATTTTATCTTTATCAGAATCAAGTGATGGAATTATAACGCTGTTCAGTGAGAGACAAAAGCACAGTCCTGAGACACTTCTGCCTGCCTTTCTTAGTTGGCAACTTTAATTTGTCTTTTATCCTCTACTTAAATCAGCTTCTGGAGAGCAGCATCTAACATGCATTCCAATGAATACAGAAAGAGAAACTTGAATATTACTTAAAAGTCCTTAAATAAATGGTTACCCCTTAAAGGTGCAGAGCAAGACTAGTGTAATTGATTGCATCAGGAGCAGTGGATTTTAAACTGCAGTTCTTGGGTTTTTATTCCTTTCCACTAACTAATCACAGTGTTCTCAACACTGTGTTGTGTATACTTTTTGCATTTAAAAAAGCTCCCTTAGCACTCTTACAGTAAGTTTCTGCTACTGTTCACATCTCTCATGATTTTCAGAAAACCCTGTGCTGGTACTGCTTCTTGTGTAGCTTTACTAAACCCAAAGTTTAGGAGTTTTGTGCACCTCTGTGTTTATGGTGCCATTTATTAGCACAGAATGGAGACTCCCATGGAAATGGAAATCAAACATAGACCCTCCCTTTTTCAGTGTGCTTCCTGCTAACTCTTCCAAATATGCTGATAGCCATGACTTCTTATCCCTTTAATAGCAGAAGTAAGAGACCATTCCCTATATGCATTCAATAGAAACTATTGCAAAGGTCTTATAATAGAGGAGACTATACATAGTCCGGGTCAGTTTTTGCATGCCTTTTCCACCACAGATGTAATACGTAGTTGTTTGACTCCACTGTGTCTTGCAAAGTCTAAGAGTTAAGAAACTCTGCGTTTGAGACTGTGCTGGAAGTCCTGAAGATTTGAAAACATGCTTTATGCTAAAAAGACAAAATAAATGTACAAGTTAAAAAGCAAAACCAGCTATGTCTATCGCTAGCAGCCTGGTACAATGCAAATGCTCTCAATGATATAATACAGTAGCAGCTAGCAGCTATGCATCCCTTCCCTCTACAGCATAGATGCTTGATGGTGTAGACAAGAAAGCAAGCCTCCACTACGCAGGGAAGCAGTTGTATTTTGCCAGTAGGACACAACCTGCTTATATACATCCTACAGGAAAGGAGTTTGCAGGCAGGGGGAAACACTGTACAACTAAACCTCAAGGAAAGAGTGAAGGGGTGCTTTTGCAGCCCGGTTAGGAAGAATGACCAAGCAGTCCAAAGAAGTGAAATCATTGTTGGCCACTTCCATGTACTCAGGACCACTCTGTAGAGGGAAGCATTTCTTCAGCTTTAATCATGGGTTTCAGTGGAAACTCATCTGATTTTGTCATTCACAGCTCCATAATATACAAGGGGCAGGATGAATGTGCCAAATATCCTGGCCACATTCATATTGATTCTGCTAGTTGCTGGTTAATACATAATTATATTTAGATGCGTACATGCAAGAAGCAAGCATGCACCATGGTTGGAGCAAGTGCTGCCAAAATATCCTTACTGCAGTCCAATCCACCAGACTTCCCTCTGTATCTGGTTTCCAAAAAGGAAAGAAGCAGGAGGAGGAGAGGGAGGAAAACAAAAAGAATCACAGTTTATAATAAATACACACTTCTGTGTGCTTGGGAATAGCGTAGCTGAACAATTTCAAATTCAGAAAGCAGAGAATGGGAACAAGAAATTTTCAAAGATGACATAAGAATCTGGCAAGTTTACCTGTGCTCAGCTCCCTCCAGAGATTAACATGTGGCATTTTTCCATCAAAGGAGAAGAATTTTGTCTCTTTGAGTTCTTTCCCGTATATCCTGCTGCTGTAATGAAATGTCACATTTTCAAGCTCTGTGAAATACCTGATAGTTCCTCCAGTTGTGAATGAGTAGCATTTTCATAGAATTTCACCTGTCACAATACTTGATTAGTACAACGTATATCTATTGAAGGGAGCTAGCTGGAAAGCATAGAAGTTTTCAGCTAAAATACAGAGCAAAAAAACCTCACCAAAACTGGCTTAGATTGGTGTCAATTTTTATTACAATGAAGCATATTTATTCCATTTCATGTATCTAATTTCAGCTTCAACTGGAAAACTTCAAAAGAGATAATATTTTTGTGCAAGTTTTTATTTATAAGTAATTCCCAATTTCACAGATTTAAAAAAGGACAAAAAATTTAACAAGTGATTACATTAATTGCTACAAAGTGCCAAACCCTGTGATAAAGCTATATAGGGTCCTAAATTCTATTTAGACACCTCACGATCAATGAAATCTGCATGTATGAAGTCCTGTTACTCATGCCCTTCGGAAGAGCTGAATAGTACAGGTTAGATTCCATGACGTTCCCTTGGCTGCAATACAACCCTGCCAATACACAAATGCCAAGAGGTTTTTTTACCTTTTTAAAGAACAGGAACTTGTGATTCCTATGGCTTGGTGAGTCAGAGACTAGAATGAAAGATCAAACTCAAATTTTACACCTAAAAGTTTAGCTAAACAGTACTTCAAATTAAAAGGCTCTTATAGGACTGTAAATTATTGAACCACCTGCAGGAAATCCTCAGGTGACATTTTAGTTTATGCTGGAGTTCAGACTAGAAAGTCACAAAATTCCCTTCTGGCCTCCCTATATACAGTAATCTATGAATCCAGGACTCGCCCTATTCACTAAATTTTGCTTACTATTTCCTGTTGAATCAGGCTTCCAAAATCGGCTTGCAAACCACTCCTGCTAGATCTTCTCCCAACACCTGCAGCAGACAGCCCAGATATAGAAATGAATGTTTTCACTTAGATTTCTTTCAAGGAGGATTAATTTACAAGAGCTGACTGTGAAAAAGACAGTTGCTGTTCTAGTTTATCATAACAGTGTGTCAGAAGGCTGTATATTGTTGGGGAAGGGATTACCAATTTAAACTGAGATTACATTTTCCAAAGGTTGGCCTTGGCATGATTACCTGCCTTGCAAGGTTCTAGTTTTGATAAGTGGCTTGTGTTCATCACTGGCACAAGTTTCTCAGAGGATTAACATTTCAGCAATGCTGCATGGAGAACTCATATAAACACTTAATAAACTAGAGAGGCATGTGGTAAGAAGAAGACAAAGGATGCAAAACAATTCAGAAATACAACATGATTCAGAAACGAAGGAGCAGGAAGAAAAAGAATGAATAAGTCCATTTATCTAATCATGGTATACACCAACACTCCCACTTGTTTTCTCTCTGCTTTCGTTCAACCTTTCACTCTCCTCTTATAAACAAGACAGTACCACTATCATTTTCTCTAAAACACTTCATCATAGTCCTATATATTTTAATAGACACATAAATGCAGAAAGAATCGTTCTCATTTTGTAGGCAGAATCCACGTGATGTTTCCATACCTGCTTCTGCATGAACTTTTTTCTGCATGATCTGCTTCCTTTTGATACGAAGGTTTCTTGCACAGCAATGTCTTCCTTTAGAAATATAACCTGATTTGTAGGCATTCCTTGTCATCTTTTTTCTGAAATTACCTCTCTCATAGTCAAGCTCTGCAAGATATTTCTTCCCTTTGGGCTTTATATTTATTTATTCATTCTCAGAGGTAGCAATTACTTCATCATTCCTGAATGCAAGACACAAGGCACATGCAGACACGAGAGCTATGCTGTTTCTTATGAGAAAGTATTTCCAGCTTGCTGACTTTGTCTCATGGTCCTCTCTAACAGAGGTTCATGCAGGCAATAAGCTAAAAATCATAGTGATTTTTCAACAGTTTTCATCTTATTTGAATTCTCCTGAAAGATATATTCTTAACTTAAAGTAACAGAATAGTCCCAAAGATGAAGGACGGAATTTTCCTCAACCCCAGATTCCATCCCATCATTCAGAAGGAGCATTCCTGCTACTGCAATGTTTCACATTTTAACATAAAATAACACTACTCAAAATAAAGAACATTCTCCTCATACTTTCACTTCTATGAACCTTGAACAAGATGCCTTCTCTAAGAATCAACCAAACTTTACAAGCCCCACTGTCAGGAGAGTAATGCAATATCGTGGGAAGACGGACTTAGATTTGCAAGACCAGCTCATGTCACTCAAGCAAGACCAGCAGGGATCAGCCTTTGCCTTCCCCTCTCTGCTGTCTGTAAATTTCCCAAGCCTAGTCATCAAGTCTGCCTTTATTTCCTTAACAATATGGAGCTATTACAGCAACCAAAAGGCTCTCCCCACATTGAGGTACTTATTTGTCTTTTACTGTATTTTAATAACAAGCCAAGAAAGGAAGGGAACTGAGAATCTAAATCTGAAACAAACTAACAAACAAAACTATAGAAACCTCTATGGTAAGGTGGCAAAATACTCAGGACTGTACATCACATGTTTCTCACTTTTCTGTGCCTGCTCTTGAACTCTGAAATATCAATAAGATTAGATAAAACTGGCTAAAAACCAAACAAAAAAAAAAAACAAAACAACCAAACCAAACACCACTTTGTATTCACAGTTTAACCAAAGTCAACCTTAAATCACTTGTGTTTTCTAGCCTGTACCAATCACATAGGAGAATAACTAATCTCCAGAGGGTTGGAAAAACGGCTGCTTTAATTTTTGGCATGTGTTGGTACTACTTTCATCTGAGGATGAGCTGCTAGGGAATTAATTTTTCAGATATTGACCCAGAGCAGGGCTGGGGGTTAGCTCAGGAAGGGGGGACAGGGAGTGCAATCTGAAGAGTCTGATTCCACTTCACTGTCCAGATTACGGCTTCCATACACTGCTGGAAGACTATGCAGCAACAGAGGATAAAACCCACTCTTCTAGAGTTCAGCTCACTGCTGCAGATCTCAGCCATGAACACTACATAACAAGCAATGGTAAATGCAATCAGGGCGCAATATGCGCACGCTCTTAATTGCAGCAAAAATCGGAGGCTGCTCCACCAACATGCTGCCAGAGATATTAACCAGATGTAACATGCTGAACTGCAAGTCTAAATTGGGATATCTGGAGAGAAGTCTGGATGGCCCTTCCATGTTGGCTAAATAGCTCAAGAATGGAGAGTTAGGCTGCATTTCCTCTGGGAAATTATGCTTTATACCCTCCTACACAGTAGCTTAACCTGATGCTGGTTACAGAAAGCCAGCCCTATGGAGTAAAATTTCAGAAGAGCTCATCAAATACTTCCGGCAACTACTTGCCAATTGTATTGCAAATGGAAAACCTCATTAAGTGCTATCAAGCAGCTTTGCAGTTGCAACCAGGGCAGAGACCTCTTCTAGTGGGATTTGTACTGTGTCTGCCTCCACTCAAACCCAGGATTTGGATTCAACAGCTTTCATAAGCTGTTTATGCACACACCACAAGATGGAACTAACAGGACTTCTATCACCTTTTTTTTTTTGTTTAAGAAAGTTCACCTGATGGGCACTGCTCTTCCCAATAAAGTCACACCTTGAAGGTGTGCTGACCTCTGTAGGCTTACAAAAGCAGAGTTGGGTGGAAACCCAAACCAAGCAGCAGAGAGGAACCGTTACTCAACATCCAATGGCAACGAGTAGGCATAGCTGCCTTTAAATGTGCTCACCTAGCCACATTAGCATTCTACAATTGCTTCTTAATGCAAAGGATAAAGCCTTTTACCTCCTTTTAGCCTTTTCCCATGGCCAACATTACTGTTGTGTAATAACTCATCTCTGAGCAACAAAGTAAACAACATTACAAAATAATTTCTGAAGCCAAATATCTGATAAAGATGATTAATGCCTCATGAAATACCCAAGTCGTATTTGCAATAATTGCAATATTTGAGATGGATAAGAGGAGAGAATTACAGGATTTGCTGTAAGGCTGAATTATCTACAGGAAGTTCATATGAATGTCACATTACCATCTAACTCGCTGGTACCTGCCAGGCATACTCCTTAACAGCTGGTTTATTTGTTTTCTACATTTCAGAAGTAGAACATTTAGAGTTGAGATAGATTTTGTAAAGCTACCTTCAAAAATACCTTAATTCTTAGGAGAAACTATAGGAACTCAGAAACCACTGCACAAATATAGGAATATCTCCCTTGCGAACAGTTTTGGGGTATTCTTGAATTGTTGCCCAAACCCAAATTTCACAATGTTTGTTCAAGACAAGGTTTGCCAACAAGTATAGCTTTCTTCCAAAGAAAAATGGCACATTTTTTTATTCCAAATAAGGTAAGTGGGTGTGCTCTGTAGTTTCCCAACACAGAAAAACCTAAATGCCTGGCAAATGGTTTGGGAGAAAGAAGAGTGAAAGGCACCACCTTAGAAGGCTTCAACCATTTTCCATTATATAGTCTACTGACTAAAAAAAGAATTATGGATTCCTCCCTTTTTTCCTACAATAGGATAAAGAAGCTCTTCTATTTACAATCATAGACTGTCTTGGTAGGTAGCTAACACACAGTGCGATAACATTTGATGAAAAGAGAATAGGAAAGAAAAGTTATTATTGTTGGCAGCCACCTACTCCAGAGCTCTCACATTTATTCATGTAAAACTTTCTATTACATCATTTTGTTAATAATGACTGAACGCTTTGTAAGGATTGTTAAGCACTAAATTCACAACTGGAGTTGTTCTGACTGGACACAACTTAACAGTTTTGTTTTGCTTTCACAATGCCTTAAGGTTCTCTCTTATGATCAGTCACTTCTCTGGTGCTAATGAAAAGTCTTGCTGCAAATACTCTCACTTAATTATTATTCTATGACCACTCCTATACCCCCCAGCCCCCAATTGCACCAACATGAACACTGGTGGCAAACAAGCACAAACAGGGCATGGAAAAGGTCAAAGAAAATTTGTTTTCAACTTTAAATGAGTATCCCTGTAAAACTCTTTCCAGCACCTGCTGAGTCCTTATAGCCCCTAGAGTTTTCTGTACTCTTGCAAACTGCTCATTTCAACAGGAGAGACAAGAAAGAAATATATGGAAGAGGAAAGCTGGCAACGAGGAAGATCCTTTTCTAGCCACTTGCACCTATCATGAGAATCTCTAGGCTCCCCTGAATAGTCACAGTGTAATGGGTGAAAAATATGGGCAGACTTTTCCCTCCATTTCTAGTGGAAACAGGCTGAAGCAGGTAAACGCCTCACAGATCCCACAGAGCACTAATGGCTGGGTAGGGGATATGGCTGAGACACCACACATCATTTTGCACAAGTTAGTGCTTTATAGCAGGCTGCACAGTTGCCTTTTTCCTAAGATGAGCTGCAACATCCAGAGTCACTTGTAGCTACCACCAAAGAGGCCAGCGTTTTAGCACGTTCAGACTTTCATCCACTTTTCTTACCCACCAGAAGACTCAGTAATTAACAGAGACACTCCCACTTGAGTGCTTTCTCAGTGATTACAAAATCCTGGAACAGGCGATGGAGCATACCAAAGGCTGAGGGCAAAACAGCTGCCAGTGCCCAGCCACCAAAGCAAATTCTGTGGCAGGAGACACTGATGGAAGCGGCATGACCTTCACCTGCTCCTCTGGTGTTCCTCTCTGATCCTCTGGAATGTCCTTCAATAAAACTCCCTTCCTCCCTTGTTAGCAAAGAGAGAAGCTGGTCTGAAATCAGCTTAGTCATGATCAACAGTGCAATTACACAGTGCTTGATGAACTGAAGGGAATCCTTTGTTACCCACACCCAATCCGATGTTATACTACCCTGCTCTATAACTACATACATTTTTGGAAGCACTTATCAAGAGTGACGATTTCACTAACAAACTCTAGGACACAACATCAGGAAACAAGCAAGCACAAAAAAATGTACTAAATGAAAGACTTTGGCAATTATCATCTCTCTTTTATTTCCAAGGAACAGAAACCTCATGTGTGTCAGGAATAAGTTGAAATCAGCCTCTAGCCTTCACAAATTCAAAATCATGTGTAGAAAACAGTGGTTTTGTTAAAAATAACGTTGTAATGTGCAGTCAACCAAGGAGCAAGAACTATTTCTTCTATAGCTAATCTAATGAGGCTTTTTAAACTGGCATATTCTGATCTCATCTGTTTCTCTATGGGCAGAGAAGCAAATCTTGAGCTTTCCTGTTGCAGATCAAAGTGACAGCTACAAATGTCAGTAAAACAAAGTCTCCCCTAGTGTTAGGCAAAACAGGACAAAAAGCAAACAACCAAGAAATTCAACACAAGAATATAGGACAAAACAGGAGAGTACTTCTGCTATCCCAAGAAAGCTGAACCTCTGCTAAATCTTAGATTTCAATAAATACAATATTATTATGGTAGGAGACTGATTACCATATATGCATCAGCTCTCTGGGGAATCCAATTTTTATTTTCCTTCCTGTCCAAGGACAGTGTTCGTATATTTATTTGCATTGCCATAACGTGGAGATGCAGGCTGTGATCTGAGGTCCATTGTGTAAGGTGCTGTACACACAGTTTATCAAAACAGCCTCCACTTCAGAGAGCCTCTAGTCTAAACAGGGAAATTCTAGAAGTCCCAAGGGGAAACAAATGCTTGTACAGCTTCCAAGAGAGAACCAAAAAGTCTTTGGAAAAGCATCTTTGGGTGGCATTTCAGACTAAACGGAAATCTTGATGTTCTCATTTCAGTGATATATTTCCTTGGCTTTGTGTCATTAGGAGTCTTCCCTGGATTTTTTCAGCAATTACATAGAAACAGTTTCAGATAGTAAAACTTAACTGAGGCTCAAAGTTGTGCCCATAGCAAAATTTAACCAGAACCCCTTTCTGCCAGAGAATTTGTTGTTTGATTAATCCTCACAATTGCTCCTCAAACATCAGGTGCCAGAAATTCCTTGGTTACTCCTCATCTGCAAACACTACATACTCTAATTCCTACCACTACTTCTTTCATCTTTCTTGAAGACTAATGGAACTTACTAAAATAGAGACACCTTGCCCACATAAGCAACTCTTTTATGGTAAAGAGAGCAATAAAACATTCTGAAGGCAAGTCCATTGTAGTATTTTCAAAATTAAAGCCTGAAATATCTTGGGAAGGACACCTTGAACAACCCTTTCAAGAAAATTATGCTCAGCTGTATTCATGAAATAAAAATGAGCAAAATAACAAAATCAGGTGTGTTTTTACACATACTATCTTACATTCATTCAGACACAAAATGGCTACATATAAGGCACAATGAAATGTCACCCTCTAAACATAAATACGCACTGGGGAGAGGGATGTGAGCATTTTAAGCAGAAAATAAGTAAATGGTGGACAGGATAAAGAGTACAGGAAGATTTGCATTACTAGAAGTGCCAATACTTGAGGACATATGCCTCTCCCTCTCTTCAAGAAAACATAAGAACCAAAAGGGGAAAACAAAAACTCAGTGGTAACACCAAGATGATGCTTACCTTTACCTTCACCTTCATACAGAATCAACATCATCTTGAAGCCCTT